>PVIA01009196.1:0-63474 GCA_004024845.1 Tonatia bakeri | reverse complement strand
GGGATTGCGCAGCGCCTGCTTGCCACAGCCGACGTTAACCTGGAGAGACGACAGTCCTCTGTGAAAGCCGTCACCTGCCGAGTCCCTAACATTTCCCCCCTCGTTCTTTATGTAAGCCTGAGTGGGCTCCATGCTTTAGGCAGAGCACATCAATAATGTCACACGTGAATCACAAGTACATGTCATCCGCCAAGGGTACTTTTCAGCATCGCTGAGCTACTACTACTTTGGGGCTGAGGTCAGAGCCATGTTAAATGTTGATCAAGGAAATGAATTTACAAAAGAGTTTAAGAAGTGGTGCCTGTGCATTACGAGTCACCACGAGCTCAGCTACCAGATGCTCCGTAAACGTTTATTTTTCATAAGAAGGCCTCCGGCGCTGGGGACGCAGCGTGCACGTCCAACCCCAGCACCTGGAGAGCTGGGAGAGGGCTTGCAGTCCTACCCCAGCACACTCAGACCCTCTTCTCTGCAGAAAAATGGGTCCATCTATCACTTACATTTCCCACTTTCTTCCTGTTACACAAAAACAGATGGGTCTGACACTTTGATCCAAAAATTCATTTTAAGTTGTGAATGCTGTGCGGAGGCAATTTCTCTTCATAGAGGGAGGGCTACATTCTGGATGTGCTGTACACTCTGAAGTGACTGAAAAATGAACTGTGAGTGCCACTGGAGTACATATATTCTGCTAAATAAAATTATACTGAAGAAGTCTAAGAGCAGGCCACCCTTCCTCAGGGGTCCAGAATGAAGCATTTTATCTGACTTTGCCATGTTTTGATGAACGCACCTATTCCAGGTCAAGAGCCATGTGCTGATTTTCCATGCATGCTGGGTGTTAATTTGTAAAATACACATTACATCAAAGGAAACTTTGAATGGTATATATTTTGTTTTTTCTTGTTTTCACATCCTTCTACTGTAATTAGCCTGGGGACCTGAAACCCTCTTGCTTTCCTTTAGCAAAACGTGGCTGAGCTTTACTGTGAGAATTTGTCTCACTTAGGAGGCAGTGGGAGCAAGGGGCGGCAGCATTGTTGGAGAGAAATGTATTGTTCAGCACGTTTTTTACCTCACCATCATCTACTCCTCCCCTCCCTGCCTTTAAGATTTTAGTAAGGAACAAAGTAACCCTTCCATCACCTGTTAAAAATGAGACTACCCTCACGTAAATACTTATGACACGTGAGAAAAAAGGCTGCTGAGCCGTGCACTGTGGTGGCGACAAAATAGAAAAGAAGTACCTCACGCACAAATTGGAAGGCAACACACAAAAGAGAAAATAGTGTGAAAATGCTGGCACAGCTCGTGCCTTTTTATCTGGTTTTCTGAAATAAAATACATACACAGAACAAACTAGGCAGACGGTGCAATATGAGTCTGCTTGTGGAAAAACTAGACATACATGGATTGCCATGCATGGAAATCTCATTTATGAGTCCACTGGAAACCTAGCAGTAGCTCCTTTGGGGAGGGGATTTAGAGGTTAGGGCAAAAGCAGGGGAAGGGGGTGGTTCACCCTTCTATTCCTGTTGTAATTTTATATGCATTATCTTCTAAATAATAAAAAACTAAACCAACACAAAGATACACCTCAGACAGAAAGAAAAGATACCATCCCAGCAAGTGTCAAAAGCTTGGGTCACATCAAGGAAGCAACTGAGGCATTTTAGCTGCTTCCACAGTTGCCCCAACACTGGCCAGTTACCCAGCTGGACACAGCCTTAGGCTGGGAGAGGAGCTCCCAGCCCCCAGTTACTGCTGGGCTTCTCAGCAGACCTCCACCGGGACGTGGTGGGCCCACACTGGGCCCAATGAGTGCGGGTGACACTGGGCCTCCAGGAGTGTCTTTTCACTGGTATCTGTATCCTTAAATATGATTACTAATTTGAAATTAACTTTACTTACTGTTTGAGATCAAGAACCACACTTATTTTAATCATTAGATTTTGAAACAAGTCCTAATAGGCTGAGTGGTATTTCCTGTGACAGAACAGGACAGCCCCCTTCCCTTAATGCTAAGGTCTCCACGACCCCTTCTCTTCCATAAACGGACACAAGCAGCAACACTGACTAGCTAGTGAGGTGTGGCCCGACAATGGCCTCTTATAGGTGCCCACGACCTAATAAGCCCTGGAACCTGTGAACATGTTACCTTACATGATGAAAAAGAAATTTACAGGAGTTTTTAACATTAGGGACCTTGAGACGGGCAGATTATCCTGGGTTGTCTGGGTGAGCCCTTCAAAAATGGAGAAGAATCAGTGAGAGACCTGGCCGAGAAAATCCAGAAGAGATGAGGCGTGACAAGGATTCCGTGCTGCTGCTGGCTCTGAACACAGGGGACCAGTTCAGGATGAGGGGACAGTCCATCCAACAGCAAGTAAGGAAGCGAGGACATCAGTTCGACAGCTGTGTGAACCTGAAGTTGGCCAACCACCTGCAAGAGCCCGACACGGCTCCTCTCCAGACCTCCGGAGAGGAGCCTGGGCGGCCGGAGGCATCTCCACTGCGGCCTGCTGCGGCCTGGGCTGGGTTTCAGACCCCCGCGCTCAGATCGGCCTGCGTGTTAAGCTGCTAAATCGTACAAGTTTGTTACTAGGGTGACAGCAAATTGACAGGTAGTATAAGATAGAAGAATGAACTGCTTAAGTCCTCATTTAATGTCACTGAGATTCTCGGAAACTGCAGCTTTAAGCGGAACATGGAACAAAATCATTTTTAACCATAAGCTAATTAATATAAACATGAGTCAAGAACCACGAGTGAAGTTCTTACGGCATATTTCTGGTCACAAAATCAACACCGAACTTCTAAATAAAGACCCAAAATACTAATATTAAACAATGAAATAAAGGTGAGCTATAACAAACATTTACAATGATAAAAACAAGTAAGAGAGCAATCTTCCCACCTGATGATGCCAGTTCAGGGTCACTGGTGGCTGAAGTAAGTCCTTCCAGCACCGCAGGGCACAAGGTGAGACCCACACCGGACAGGACACCCTTCCTTCGCAGGGCCACTCACACCCACACCTACATGCCCCAACTGGCGCAAGTCAGACACGCCAATTAACCCAACACGCCCGTCTCTGGGATGTGGAAGGAAACCTGAGTTCCCGAAGAAAACCCACACAGACATGGAAAGAACATGCAAACTCCATACACACAGTGGCCTTGGCCAGTAATATTTTCCTCTCAACGTTAGAATGAAACGACACTGAACAAAATTGACATTATTCAAGTAACTGCTGTGTATGAATCCTGATTCTTTTGGAGACATCAGAAATATACTCATGCAGCAATTTCTTAAGTGTGAGGTATGGAGTCCCAGAAACCAGCTTGGGAGAGTATTGGAGTGCCTTTTCCAGAAACAGTCACACCTAGTCACACCTCCATCTCCTGGCCAGCCAGGTGGGTCCACCTCCCCTTCTCACTGCAGGCCTTGGGGCTGAGCTGTGTGTCACAGCAGACGTGTCTTTCCCACCAGGGTTTCTCCCTCTTGAGTGGCTGGGAAATGGTCCTGGTATCATCCCATGCCACCTAAGCATAGAGGCCTTTTCTTGATCCTATATTTTAATCTTCTCTGTGTTTGACTTTCCTCAAATACGTTGTCTTTGAAAGCTTGGGCTGGTATAGAGGAAACAATAGTTAGGGTTTCCTTGTTACACAGGAGAGGCACGTGGAAAATTTATACATTTATCTTGGTGGGAAAAACTAAATGACATTAGAGGGTTTTTATAAAAATGATCAGCATTTAAAAAAAGGTTCCAAAGCTAATCTCATATCCTCTGTATTTTATTATTTGTAAGTCTCAGTTCTACTTATAAATAAAACACTACATTATTCCAATATTAAATATTTATTTCTTTTTACATACAAAAATATTTTACCAGGTGTATGCAATTTCACAGATAGATCATTTCAATATTTTTTTGTTTTGGACAGCACATGAAAATGTGAAAAAAATTTATAGGGACAGTTTCCAAAAAATCAATACTTAACTGTACTACAGGAAAACTTTATTTATACAAGGATAGTTTCTTTTACACAGGAATTAGCAATATGATTACTTGGAAAGCAGTAGCAATTTTTATTTTTAAATAGTTTTCATCAGAAACTTACTTCAGCAGCTTGTTCACCTTTGATTTTTAGGTTGCTAACAAGATTTTGTCCTTCATTAAAAAAATTCTACAATCATTTCATAGAGGTTAAAAAGAGCATGCATTTGTGCTCAAAATAAAGATATACTAAAATGAAATGGAGGGAAGAAAATCCCCCAAAGCAAGGATTTTACAACAAATACTCATCACGGCCTCTAACAGAGCTTAACATATTATGCAGAAAATGACATTTGTTGCCGAACCCTAGTGCTCACTCATCTACAGCAAAATCCAAGATACCACTTCCTCGACAATCAATGCTACTGCAGAGACAGGAGCCCTTTGTAAGACAGCACCCAGCCAAAGGAAATACTCATCCTGCATTCCCACCAGATGGAAACGAGCTCGTCCTGCAGTCTGGCTCTCTCTGAAAAGACACGGCATTCCTCGCTTGGACTGCGTTCACCAGAGCAACCTTTCTGTGTTCTGAGCAATGTGACTTAGGCTGCTGCCCATCTCTCCTATTCAAAGAGGAAACTCACACACTTTAAATGACTTTGGGCTTAACGCTGGTAACTTACAGCTGAGGAGTTTTTAATACTATGCATTTTTCCTCTTCCTCCAAGCTCCCAGGTCACCTTGACTGGTATGAGGAAAGCAAAATTTCAGGTATGGCCTGTCAGATTTATGTTTCTACCCGTGGCTTGCTGTTTCTGAAGTACAATAAAGGCGTCAATTCCCAACTTTTAAAATAGGACCTTTGGGTTTCTGCTCTATGTAGCCTATTTGGTGGGACTCAAGACAGGTTTACAAGCATTCAGTGATTCCATCTCTCAAGTTATAAGCAGCATTTACATTAGCTGTAGATGTGTTCATTCAGTTTGTGCTGGAGATTAGAAAACAGTAAAAGCTAGCAGTTAAAAAAAAAAGAGCAAGAGAGAGGGGTGTTGTTTCTGACTGACTCTGGTGTGTGGACGCAGGTTAGACTGACCATCACAACACCGCATTCTCAGCTAGCCAACAGCCACGGGCAATTAGAAAGAGAATGTAAAAAGCATTCCAATTAGAGGTCCACCAGAAACAGACACCTTTTAAACTTTATACAATACTATCAGTTAGACAATATGGGCTGCGGTGATCAATTTCAGGCTTTAATAACAGGGTAGGGCAGCTTTACAGGGGAAAGATCAGTGTGTCTGCTGATGTAACAGAGCACTGGATTGCTTACTTAGTTTGACCTGTGCGTGGTCTGGTTGGACTTGGAATGGGGTTCAAACTGAAACAGACTACCTGCCCAGAGTCACTGAGAGAGCGAAACAGACCATCTTCCAGGCTGGAACTATGTCCTCAGAGCCGGACATGGACATAAGATTCCCGAGTGGTGTGCACCATTTACTGTTACCTCCGAAAGGTGTACACTTTAAAAGAACTAAAAATAATTAACCTCAATGTAAGCAAATACATACAATAAACAGATAAAGTAGCCTAATAAAGACTCTGTAGTTTAGCATTTACCACATCAGAGTTCCAAATTACTTCTTGTGATTTACGCTGAAGACAAATGTTAAGTTAGCCTTATTGAACAAATGGAGTATTAAAAGTAAAGAGATACACAAGTTTTACCAAAGGTCACAAGGTTGGGGTCAGAATTCTGTCTCAGCCAGAAGTATATCATCTCTATTTTTACCAAAAGGGAGACTATTTTAAAGAAAGTAGTGCAGTGCATTGCAGAAGTGCAAACTATGCTTTTAAATTCTTACCTTAGAAATTCGATATCATCATTTCCTTTACTTTTTGGTGGATTAAGGAATCATTTTTGATTCTGTGCACTAAATCATTCCAGGAACACAGAAAGTAACATGACAAATTATGGGAAATATTTTTTAAATGAATAAAACTTGAAGCTAACAAAAATGCATTTAAAAATAATCTTACCTTAAAAGATTATAGAATTGTTATCTTCCTCAGGAATATAATGTATATTTACATAAAAACTGATATGGTGTTGAATTACTAGTCAATGGTATTCTTAAGTCTGTAAATAATATTCACTTGTAGTCTATAAAATAATCCTATCATTTAAAATACTGAATTTGTCCCGAGAACTTAACATCCATCACAGATGTTATCACATGGATTCTCACAGCACATCCCTTGAACCAGGAGGAGAGCAGGCACCATAATCTCTAAGCCTGAACCATATCATGAATTCATTAGAAGGCTTAAATAAGCATTTCCCAAGAGGTTTTCAGCTAGGACTCTCCTTTTTTCCTTAAGGAAATTAAGTTATAATGATAATTTTATGGGCTTAATACGTCATTTATTTATCAAAAAGGAGATTAGTATTTGACTCAAGGTAAAAACCAAAGCCCTTTTAAACAATGTGAAAAAAGTTCCAGAATGTACAAGAATTGGGGAGTAATTAAAAATTTAAAAAGTTGAATTAAAAGACATTTAGAAAGTAAAATAAAATTTAAGAACACTAGTTATAATTACATGGGTGAATATATTGAGTTTTATTATTCATGTATTTTGGAAGAATTTTACATATTATACACAGCTTATATATATATTATATATACGGTGACTCAAACATTTAAAAAATGACCTGCTGTCTATATACATAAAATTTTGGGACTGCTTTTTCCATATTTAGTATAAAGGCTCATTACTACAAAATTACTGGCTCTCTAGCCTGTGATTTCTGGAAATTGGAGTATTGTTTCAGAAGTTGTAAAAGCATAATGTAAGCAGATCATTATTTTGACCAATTTTCAAACTTTAGCAATTCAAAATAATTGCACCTAACTCCATGGCTATCCATCTTGAAAATCAACCCCAATCATGATCATGACACTTGTTATACATAAAAAATAAATACCAATTTAATAAATTTTTAAAGATCACCTTTTGTTACTGGGATATTATGGTCAAAGTATCTAGTAACTGGCCATAATCTATAATGCCATATTATTGTATTCTTTTGCTAGTTTGCATTTCCTCAATTTGTACTAATAATCAATTTTCTCTTTTAAGGAAAACTTGTCCTTATAAGCAATTACAAATAAGTTTTACTAGCTTCGAGTCTGGGGTTCAGGTTACTATAGGTGTAGTCACTATGGGTTTATGATAATGATTTTTTAGTAAGCTATGTTCAGCGATTGTATAGTTAAAGTTGGCAAAAATAAATCAAGTCTTGAAGTATTGGATATTTGATACTATTACCCAAACATCAAATAGAAACTGAGACTGCAAAATCATGCATGGCTATAATGAAGGTGAAATTCTACTTATAGCACTTCACATATACGAGGTCTGTCCAGAGGGTATCCAGCCATGGAATATGAAAAATAGAGATATTTATTGAAGAAGATACAAGATTCGAGAAACATTGTACACAGGACAATGACACCTCAGTCCCCTTCAAAGTAGGCAACTTGGGACCTCACAGAGTTCTCCAAATTGCCATTAGCTGCCCCATCATATTTTCCTGAAACTCACTGATGGTCTGAAATCTCTTCCCTTTCAAAGGTGATTTTAGTTTTGAGAAAAGCCAGTAGTTGCAGGGTGCCACATCTGGGCTATAGGGGGGCTGAGTCACTTGGGTGATTTGATGTTTCACCAAAAACCTCTGCATGAGACATGATGTGTGAGTGGCTGCGTTGTTGTGACGAAGCTGCCAATCATAGCTGCCCATAGCTGTGGGCTTCTGAGTCATCCGAATAGTTTCTGTGGAGGAATGTTCAAGTTCTGCAAAATCTGATGCAGGTTCGTTGTTCTACTTGCTCATTTTGAATGTGGTGGCCACACAGTGCACATGCTCACTCAACAGTGTCTACCGCCCCCGCTGACTGTTACAGTGAAGCTGACATTGCTCCTCATACACATTCCAGCCCACTCTCCTTGGCTGCCAGGTTACATTCATGTTGCACAAACTGTTCTCATTAGGTTAACAATGGCTGGACTTTTTCTGGACAGACCTGGTATTCCACTAGTTAAGGTTAAATTACTTACCCAGAGATATCACCTCTGGGTATTTGTACATTTGAAAAAATATATATATATTTTTTTAGTTGTACATAAATAGTCATGCCCTGAATCTGAATGCAGACACTCACCTGCCCAAAAGGAATGGCACATCATGTTTCCCAAAGCAAGAGCACGTGTGTGTGTACTGTAACTATTACCAATTATTAAACATTACTTTAAACCATGCTATCTTCGGTAAAGCTAATTACCTCAGCCCTCTCCCACAACAGAAGCCCTTGATCACAGCTGTGCTCTCACTGCTGTGGGAGAAACCTGGGGCCACTGGGACTCCCTGACCAGCAGAGCTCTGCTGGTTCCTGAAGACTCAGATGGGACTCGAGTTTCAAGTTCAGTGACTACCTATTGAGATACAGTGAACTTACTTTCTAATTGTATTTTCTTCAGTTCTGGCATCTAGTCTGAAATGAACTTAACTACATCATTTTATTTCATATTAGGAGGGATAGTGAACTTACTTTCTAATTGTATTTTCTTCAGTTCTGGCATCTAGTCTGAAATGAACTTAACTACATCATTTTATTTCATATTAGGAGGGATCTAGTATGTATTAACTAAATAGTTATTGATGAGTACTATTTATAATAGAAATAACTCCTTCATGTACTGAATAATATGCATTTTTATACCACACGATACAGCTAAAAATACATATGATGTAAAAATTATGTTTTTGCCAAGACAGTTGAAATAATTTGTGGATAAACTGTTTGTCCACAAATCCAAAGTGTTTGTCTCCAAGAATCCCAAAGTTGTTCAAAGATGAAGCCACACCAGAAAATGTGGAAATGAAATTTCTCTTACCATTTACAGTGCATGGAAACACTAAGTCACAGGACATCACCGCAGTACTATGCCCTGACTCATGTTGCTCAGAGAAGTCAATACTGTGATGTAAATATATGCAGTTTAAAAGGTACCAAAGTTATTAAAAGAGTATGATCCATTTTGCCACCAATTTCCTATCCTAGGACACAGAATGTGAATTTGTGTTCTGGATATGAAATCTGGAATTAAAAAATACCTATGGACTTTCAATCTTAACAATACAGCAGCTTGAGAGTTTTGTTTCATTGTGAAAGACTTAAACAAAGTGTGCTTACTCCTCACTGCCAGCCGTTTCTTCCCCCCTCCAGCACCCTGCTGGCAATTCCCTGCGACAGCTCTGGTGAGGGAAAAACAAACTCAGCAGCCAGGTGCCTGCCACCTGACAAAGACAACCACCAACATTTAAGTACCAAGCCCCCTAAATGTGAGTATTGTTTATGTGAAAAGCTCTAGCAGCAATATAAAATATGGCTGACTTCATTTAATGATGAGCTGCATCTGAGTACATTTTAGCAAGAATTTATACCATCCAAGAACCCTAAAGGAAGGTATTAGCTAAGGTGAATTTTGGAAATGTGTACATATTAACACATCTAGAGAACTGTTTCCCTAATCATTAAACAAAAAAGTGCATTTCCTTACAGAAATGTAAAAAAAAAAAAAAAGATTTAATATGTATTATATAATATATACAATTGTACATATTATATAATGTATATGTTATACATAGATAAAACAGCTGACAGTTACTTCCAAATTTTAAAAATCATTCAGTGGATTGGGTTCTCAGTACAATGAATCTAACAAATACCTTAATGATCACATCACCCTTCAAAAAGCACACTGACTATTCACCAACCCCTTCAAACTGCAAACTTAGAGGCATTTTTAAGCATCACAGAAATATGCAGAAGCATAACAGAAATATGCAGAAGCATAACACAGTTGCTGACCATATCCTACTAAAAAACTGTCTAAAGAACTGGGTTCATTTTTATTAGCTACATGTTTGCCTGTGGAAATTAGCCCGCTGTGCCACATCGTGTAAGGTTGTACGGAAGGCACTCTCTGAGCCTGCCCCTCGTGACGTGCTTGCTGTGTACACGTTAACTCAGTATCAGCCTGTCTTTGCAACAGATGAGAGTGCAAGGTATTGCTCTTCCTTTTTTCACTAAAGTTAGAAATGAAGGGGAAAACGCCAACATGTCTATATAAATCGGGATGGAGAGCCAGACATCTCTGAAGTAACAAAACCATGTAGCATCGAGCAGACTTCTGATGTCAGATTTGGATGGTAACAGACTTGCTGCATCACTGACCTTGAAGTTCTGCTTCTGTAAGAAACTGTATTAGGAAAGAAGGCCAATAACTATTTTCTCCTTTCATTAGTTAAATATTGGACTAAATGACAACTTTACAAAACTATTTCAAGTATTTATCATCACAGTGAAAATGTGAGACTAATGTTTGAATGAATGAGTTGAAAATTCCTGATGAAAAAGGCAAGGGTACTAAAACAAAACGTACAAAATGCTTCAACGCATTTCTTTATGTGGTATGAATAGATTGTCCATAAAAAGTTAGAAAAATTAAGATAAATTATATATTAGTACACCTTCCCAACCACATTTTCTATAAAAATTCAGAATGGTGTACTGGCATTTCAATCTACACAGTAAAAATGCCTAGACTCGGCAGGTATCTTCTATCTGCACACATATTTTCTCAGTAGAAGGTTTAATTGTGGTAATCATTTTCTAAAAGTTGGATTTTAATTGTGAACCTTATTGAGTCATCAGTAGACCCAGCTGATGGGGACCCACTGGGGCTCCATTCTCAGTTTCTCTATGGCAGTTTGTAGCTTTTCAAAGGCTTTGTCTAGATTGTCGTTTACGATGATCAAATCAAAATAGTGGTTGTATGCTCTTTGAATTCGTGCACTTTCATCCACCGTTTTCTTCAAGTCAGAGTCCTGTGGAAGAGTTTTAAAAGGAAATGTTTTATTATAATGCATATTTACTTGCTCAAACACCAACTCAAAGTGAACATACAAAATAAGTATGTTGGATAATTTTTTATTGGGATTCTGATATTAATTCCCCAAATCGAATCCATATAGTGTGTTAAAAAGATGCTGCCGCCTGCTCACCTTTCCAGCTGTGCTCATGTTTGCATTTGTGAGTATTCTGCATCTTCTGTGCTCTGATATTAGGGTCAGATTCCTAAGTAAAAGGCTGCTAACAATAACCTCAGGGTAAAACCTATGGTAACATATTTTTATCTTATGGATACTAGATCACAGAACCCAATTTCTAGTGGTTATTAAGCTCCAAGCCACATTTGCTAACTATCTCTAAGAAAGAGAATCTGACAAATGTGTTTTGAAGACTAACTTTTCATTTATTTATTTTTTTAGCTAGCATTATTTATATTTCATGAAATATTTCTAGTCATTTTAGAATGATGTGGGGAATACATAAGTAATAGGTTCTGCATAAGTAAAGCTTTCATTAAATTGCAAGTGTTTTGAAATTTCACAATAACTCTACAGGTTATTCAAATATTTATTTTGTTTAAAGATTTAAAAAAAATCCTCATCCGAGGATATGTTCATTGGTTTAGGGAGAGAGGAGCTGGGGGAGAGAAACACCTATGTGAGAGAAAGACATTGATTGGTTGCTTCCCCGCACATGCCCCACCAGGGGCGGAACCCACACACTCTGGTGTATGGGATGACGTGCCCACCAACTAAGCCACCTGGCCGTGGCAAATATTTACTGAGTTCCCATTAAAGTGTTTACTGTGTTTTATTATTTATGGCTATAATAATGAATACGACAGAGTGGATTTCTACTCTACGGTGTACGAGATAGATAAAGGGCGAATAAACACAAAAACCTGCAAGCAGTACCAAGTACTACGAAAGAAAACAATAAGGAACAAAGCATTTTAAGAGATCTACTTCAGACAGAGCGATTGCAAAGACACAGAGTAAAAGACTTTCAAACTGAGAAGCACAGTGGGAGAAAGAGCCCTCTGGGCAGAGGAAACAACCATGCAAAATCCAGGAGGGAAATGACCCTGATGTGTTTAAGACACAGAAAGACCAGGATGCACAGACGGTTTGGGGGAGCTGTGTAAAAATTTGAGATGGGCATGGAATAGGTCTTGAAGGACCTAGATGGAATGGAGACATCTCTGGATTATTATGATGGCAAAAGAGATGGAAATGACCTAGACTGAAAATATACAGGATGGGCAAAAGTAGGTCTACAGCTGTTTGTATGGAAATAAAACAATAAATAATAAATAATAATATAAAAATAAACTCTGTGTTTTGCATACTTACAACTAACTGTAAACCTACTTTTGCCCACCCCTGTATTTTGGTGATAAAATCATCAGGATGAGCTCATGGGCTGAAAGTAAAAAGTGAGGAAAAGGAATGAATTGAGGATTCTCTTGGGTTTCTAGCTTGAGTAAATGGGTGCAGAAGATGCAGAGCTGGCACGTAGGGATGGGGAGAACGTGATTCATTGGGGAAGCAAATCTCCTACCGCATACCTGTTACAAGTTAACAAGTCTGGGAGACATCCAAGTGGAAATGTAAGTAGGTGATTGGTTATGCAAGTCAGAGCTCTGAGGTCTGAGTTACCTGTATATAAATCAGGAATCATCAGCATAATGACAGTATATAAGTTAATATAAAGGAAAGTACAGAGAAGTAGGTTCCCAACTAGGCCTGACTGCCACTAAAACTTTCAGTTACTACTTTTCACTGAGATTCCTAAATAAGTTTGAAAAACCTAAAATATCTTTTATTTCAGATCTGTAAACAGGCCACAGTTCAACTTGAGAATAATACTTGATCTATTATAGTAACTAGCAATCTGTCTTGTTAAAAAAAAAATCAGGCCTTGGATGGGTGGCTTGTGTGGTTGGAGCATCATCCCATACACCAAAAGGGTTCGATACCCACTTGGGGCACATATGAGAGGCAACCGATCAATGTTTCTCTCTCACATTGATGTTTCCCTCTCTCTCCCATCTTTTCCCTTCTCTCTAAGTCAATGAACATACCCTCGAGTGAGGACCAACTTCAATAAGCTCCTATTGGTCAAAGATGGGACAATCTGACTCACTTCATAAGTTAATATTAATGTCTAACCACTATGCTATACACTTGAAACATAATATTGAATGTCGCTTAACTGAAAAATTTTTAAAAATTAAAAAAAAAAAGGGAAAATCTGAGCATCAATGAGAACCGTAACTGCAATTACACATCAAGTTAAAATCCATGTGTTCATAATGAAATTAGAAAACAGCCCTCGCTGGTGTAGCTCAGTGGACTGAGTGCCATCCTGCAAACCAAAAGGTCACCAGTTAGATTCCTGGTCAAGGGCACACGCCTGGGTTGTGGGTCAGCGTCCCAGTTGGGGATGTGACAGGCAACTGATCAAGATGTTTCTCTCCCTCTTTCTCTGCCCCTTCCCCTCTCTCTATGGATAAATAAAATCTTAAAAAACATAACCCAAATCTTATTTGGTTGCCTGTTGCCTGTGGAGGCTGTTATGGAACAAGCCCGTTATTCTGAAAACTGCCCCATAAAGGGAAATAAAGTATCAAGCATATATCTTGACTTTCCTATAGAACTGTACTTCAGAGTAATCAACTAGTTGATGATCAATAGGTTTTTTTTTAGAAGAACTCTAGTTTATAAAATCGGAAAGAGTCACAAACTTAGAATATTACCAACTTACAATCCCTAAAAACATAATAACTGACCCAGGCAAAGACCAATGAAACCTGCTCAAATCATTAGGTGAAAAACTACTGGGAAACTTTACAGACCAAACTCACAACGCCTAAACCCACTGATTAACCTTATCACAAAAAGAGAGACAGCCTTTTTCAGATACCTCAAAATGTAACAAAACAAGTACCACCACCTATCAATTATTCTTGGGAAAAAAAAAAAAAAAGGAACCTGCACCTGATCAAGCCTCCCTCGGTTCACAGGAAATACAAGGAACAGAGGAGGGGAATGACACAATGGAGACAGAATTGACAAAATTCAACTCGAGAGGATAAATGACAACAATTTTTTGAACAACTAAATTAGATTAAAAGAGGGGAAGAAGAAGGCAGTGAGAATTTAAGGTTCAGAGAGACTAAAGGGATGTCTGCTTTCAGCTGAGATGCACTAACAGGAATCACGCTAACCCTCCTGCCTGACCACTAAACCAGACAAAATGTATGGAACTATAGTTTTTTAAGACATCATGGAACAGGCAATGAAAGAGAGATCCCAGGGAGACTGGAAAAAAATGAAGTGAGCCCTATGATCAACCCCAATTACCAGCCTCGAAGAGCTTCCAGATGCTGCCACACGGCAAGGCATCGCCCAGAAGGAGCCTATTGGACCCTGTAAGTTGGGACAGAGCTGTGAGTCCAGGGAGACCAAGAGTTTGCAGGACAGACTACCAGAATGGAATGGCAGAGCACAGAGAGAGAACTGCAAAAGGTCCCCTTCTAGCATGTGGCCAAGTACCAATCGTGAATGTGTACCACTGCCCAAGGTCACCAAAGAGCCACCAGAAAGGCTGAGAGGTATTCACCCTGAGCCAGGAATAGGACCTATTCCCATCAGGCAGAAGGGAAAACCCCATGATGCACTGGCCATTTGGGAGAGTGCTCAAATGGTCTTGCTTCAGAAATGGAAAAGAAATGCCCTGAGAATAAGAAGTGCTCTGGTCTTACCTAACAAATTTGATAAGCAAGGCCTGAAAGAAACAGACTAGTTCCAAATAACTGCATCCCAGAACAAAGTTTATGCCTGGCATCCAATAAAAAAATAAGAGGATTGCAAAGAAGCAGGAAAATATGACCCATCCTGAGAAACAGTTATTCAATCAAAACCAACACAGAACTGACACAAATGTTAGAATTAGTAGATAATATGAAAACTATACTGAAGCTATTCAGAAAGTGAAGTATAGACATGTAACCTGAAAAAGAGCAAAAAGGACTAATACTACCTGATTTT
Source organism: Tonatia bakeri (assembly GCA_004024845.1). Taxonomy (NCBI): domain Eukaryota; kingdom Metazoa; phylum Chordata; class Mammalia; order Chiroptera; family Phyllostomidae; genus Tonatia; species Tonatia bakeri. The sequence goes on along the minus strand of PVIA01009196.1, from coordinate 48,445 downwards.
AAGACTTAGCAGCTACAGTGTAGGGAGAGGTGGGAGCAGCAGGAGCGAGGGATTGTGAAGGGGCACAAGGGAGCTTTTGGAGACAATAAACATGTCCCTTACCGTGACTGCATGTCAAGGCTTCATATATGTATACATATGCACAAACGTCTTAGGTTGTACTCTGTCAATGTGTACAGTTGATTGTATGTCAATTACACCTCAATTAAGTTGGGGAAAAAAGATTTAGAAGACATCAAGTAAATGCAATGTGTTGATCTTATTTGGATCTTGATTTGAACAAAGCAGCTATAAAAAGTTATAAATCTTGGGGAAATTCAAAAAAAGATTGTATATTGATGATATTAAGAAGCTGCTCTTACTTTTTTTCCATGTTAATGGTGTTAAGGTTATTTTGAAAAGTCCTTATCTTTTAGAGATAAATACTGAAGTATTTACGGTTGATATGATATCAAAGATTTGCTTCAAAATAATTCAAAGTAAGCGAGGAAGTGAGAAGAGTGACAGAAACGAAAGTGGTCATATGTTACTGCAGCTCGGTGATGGGCACATGGAAGTTCATTTATTCCCTTTTTGTATATATTTGAAAATTTCCACAGTGTGAAAAAAGAGAGGGAAAAGGAGAGAAAGCATGTAACAGAAACTAAAATGTTACTGGGGCCAGTTTCCTCACTAGTAAAATAAGGGGGTTGGATTAATATGCATGTTTTAACACTGGCCCATTTCATTTACACACAGGAAGGAAACATTTGTTATAAAATAAAGCGAACAATAATTTTTACGTGAAAATACTGTTCCAAATCCTAACTATATCTAGTAAATGAATTTTTATTCTGTAATACCTTATATAGTATATTTATTTCATAAGTAAGTATATAGAGTGAAAACATCTCAGAAGAAAAGGACAAGGACAAGTTGTAGGAGGAAATAATATTGTTAGCCCAAAAGAACTGCTCACCGTCAGAAGCTTGGTAGTGATGCCGGCATCCACTACGGCCTTGTGCATGGCGCGCAAAGTCTCCAGCTCTGGAGCAGCAACGAACACGACATAGGGCATGAACTCCGATGTCCTCAGTACTTTCAGGGCCTGTGTAGGGGAGAGGTTATACACCAATGTGTGCGGGGTTAGGGTCTGTATCGTTTCCCTTTATTTACCAAATAATCAAAGTCTGTCTGCCCTCTTCCGAAGGGTTAAGGATAGAATTTAACACTTGCCCCACTTCTATCCTTTTGACTCTTAGAATACTTTCCCCAAACAGTAATCCATTAATTGTGTTCTGACCTCAGTCTCACTACTCTTTAATCCTCTTGAACAAAGGACAGCATTAAACTTAATGAATGACCCAAAAGTCATCAAGAATGATGCAAATGCATGTGTTAACTGCAGGATTCTGTTAATATTTAAAAAGCAAGAAATTAATCTCAGTGTCTATTAATTGGAGAGTGGTTATATAAATTAATATACATCCACATTATGAAATACTAAGCAGCAAAAAATAAAAAAATACTCTACAGTAACTAACATAAAAAGATCTTCAAGTAAAACTGTTTAATGAAAAAAGCTAAAGAATTTGTATAGGATTTTCCCATTCATGAAAAGAATCAAAATAGAAAACCCATCACATTTTATATATGTATATGTGCATATACATTATATATTTTTTACTTCAGGCATATTAAAAAGACATAAAGATACACGGCAAACTCAGCACTGACCTCTGAGCAGGGAAGTAAGCTTAGGTTCAGTGCCGAGTGGTGGTAAGGGGTCGGTGAAACAGACGAGAAGTGCGATGAGTATGAATGTTTATGTGTATGTGCTGGATGGAAATGGATGTGACTTCAAATTTTTATTCTTTCATTTATGTATTTTTAATTTGAAAGATTTTTTTCAATTACAGTTTACACTCAGTATTGTTTTGTGTTAGTTTCAGGTATACAGCAAAGTGGTTAGACAATCATATACTTCACAAAGTATTCCCCCTGATATTTCCACTATTCAACTGGTGCCATGAGTAGTTACTGCAATATTATCAACACGATGTCCTATGCTGTACTTCACATCCCCATGACTATTTTGAAGTTGGTTTAAATTTTAAACTTAATATTTCCTAATGTATGCATTTATATCTTACTTGGGCAAGTAAATAAATATTAAATTTCTATCACATTTCTAATGCTTGGCTAATTGATCAGAGATTTACTTAACTCACGTACATGCATAATATGGTTCTCTATCACCAACAGGTAATGGAGGGAAAGAGCTACCTTCACAATCTCAAAACAAAACAAAACAAAACAAAAACTCCATAGGAAGTAAAATTTAAAAGAAACAGCTTTGGAATCCATGGGACTTACCTGTGGGTTGACATCTAAAATGCAAGTTCGTCCAGTCTGAACAACCTCCAGAATAGAATCAATCTTGGTTCCATAGAGATTTCCTTCATATTCCCCATGTTCCAAGTATTTTCCAGCTTTAATATCTGCTTCCATCTCAGAACGTGACACAAATTTATAAGCCTGGCCATCTTTTTCATCTTCCCTTGGTTTCCGTGAAGTAACTAAATAAAATAACGTTGAGAATTTACACAAAGACAGTACAGGATGTTAGAAAATAGATTCAAATGAACAGGGTTGCTTAAGCTTTTTCCGTTTAGTGCCTCTGGCCAAATTTGGCCTGCTTGTTATTTTTTAAATAAAGTTTTATTGGACAACAGCTACACTCATTCTTTTTATCACATATGGTTCCATTTGTTTTCCACTGGTGGGGTAGTTGTGATAGAGCCTAGGTGGTAGTTACTATGTGGCCCTGAGTGAGGCCTGAAATAGTTACTATGTGGCCCCTGAGTAAAACAGTTTTGCTGATTGCTGACCTATAGGAATGTTTTAAAAGGTAGTCCCCAAAATGCAGTTTGTCTAAAAAAAAAAAAAGCGCTTTAACCAAAATATAATTACCTGGAAGTAGAGTCCTATATTTAAATTCTTAATTATAGGGAATCATAATAAGTGTGAGATTATGTTGCAAGGAAGTACCTTTTCCAGCTGACCAGCACTCCCCTTCTCCTTAAGAAATATCAATTATATCCTTTCCTTACACTTTAACATTTCCTAATTGAGTGTCCAGCAACTGCACAAAGTTTTCCTATTTTTAGTTAATCAGGATTATCACTTTTCTGAAGTGTAGTTTCACCCATAAGTTGTCTATCCTTTATCTCGTCTCAACACCTTTATTTTAGCTTCCTGCTTATTGATGCTCCTAAACATTAATTTTTCTATTTTGTACTTTAGTGGTGGAAAGAGCCACCTCAAAGTTGTTAAGGTCCATTAACTTTCTGTGCTCTGACAGGACGTGTGTCCCTGCTGAGAGAACGAGAACGAAGGGACCAGGTAAAAATTCAGAGACCCTGTTGTATGACATTTTAAAGCTCTCAGTACCTCCAGAGACATACAACTCCTCTGCCACCTGGGCCTTGCTAAGAATGGACTATTATCACCTTTCAGACTGTTGCAAAAGTGCAAAATTTGGTAATCTCTGCCAACTTGTTAACAGCGGCTTGGAAGAAGAGAGGTAGAGTGTGTGCATGTGTGTGTTACTTTCAAGTTTAGCCTTAATCTGAGTTTAAGCTGGATCAGTATTAAAAAAGTTTTCAACTTTTAATCAAGTACTTACACATGCAAAATATCTGAAAAAAAAACCCCATTAAAAACACACAAAATTAAAATTAGAAAGTAATCCAGATTAAAAGTTGATGGTATTTTAACTATTTGTAATAAGCATAATACACCAAAAAAACTTTTATAAGAACAAAATGAACTTCAAACTCAAGCTCAATAATAAGGGTCCAATTGATAAGTGAGACCATTATGTACAAATGGACTCTCTTTCCCCTGCTGTTTTCTGGCTCAATCTTGAGAGTGATCATCTCAGAGCAATGTGCACGCATAGCATTTGCAAAGTAACTTAAAGATATGCAAGGTGTTAAGATGATGGCTTTTTATAGTCAAAACTGGGTGATCTCTAATGCTTCTAGGACTATCCACCAACAATGGTGTGATATAACTTCTAAGGCAATTTAAAACGCCCCAGATAAATACACCCTAGAACTTGGCTCAGGATCTGTGAACATAGTTTTAGAAGAGTACCATTTTTTGGTGAAGCTCTACAGTGAAACCACACACATGGGGTTGTGCTGCTTGAAATATGGCGTGTAGGCACACTATTGCTCCCATTGCCATCTCAACGCGCTGAGGCAATCTTAATTCTTGGCCAAGTGTTTTAAGTTTGCCAGTGCACTTTACACTCCCATCCTCTACTGAATGCTCGAAAAACAAACAAGACAAAATAAAAACTATACTGCCACATAGTGAAGCCTCTTTTCATTCCTAGAAAAGAGAAACTGCAATAAATATCACCTCGCACCTGTCAGAATGGCTATCATCAATAAATCAACAAGCAACAAGCGCTGGAGAGGATGTGGAGAAAAGTGAAGCTTTGTGTACAGTTGATGGGAATGCAGACTGGTGCAGCCACTGTGGAAAACAGCACATAGTTCCCTCAAAAAATGAAATATGGAACTGCCTTACGACCCAGCGATCTCCCTTCTGGGGATATATCTGAAGAAACTCAAAACACTGTCAAAATAATATATGCACCCCTATGTTCATTGCAGTGGCATTTGCAATAGTCAAGACTTGGAAGCAGCCCAAGTGTCCAACAATAGATAAGTGGATAAAAAAGCTGTGGTATATTTACATAACAGAATACTACTTGGCCATAGAAAAGAAAGAAATCTTACCTTTTGGGTCAGCATGGATGGACATGCAGAGTATTATGCTAACTGAAATAAACCAGTCTAACAAAGACAAATACCATATAATTTCACTTATATGTGGAATCTAATGAACAAAATAACCAAACAAACAAAATAGCAACAGACTCATAGACACAAAGAACAGACGGACAACTGTCAGAGGGGAGGGGGGTTGAGGGGCTGGGTGAAAAAGGTGAAGGAATTAAGCAAAGAAACCAAACAAATAAAACCCTCATAGGTAGAGAATAGTACAGGGATTAATAGAGGGAAAGAGGGTTAAGGGGAGATAGAAGAGGGTAAAGCAGGGATACATGGTGATGGAAAGAGACTTGACTTTGGGTGGTGAACACACAATATACAGATTATGTATTAAGAATTGTACACTTGAAACCTGTATGATTTTATTAACCAATGTCACCCCAAATAATTCAATAAAATTAAAAAAATAACTGGGACCTTCATGCATTGCTGGGAATGTAAAATGGTACAGCCACTGTGGAAGACAATGTGGCAGCTTCTCAAAAGGTCACACACAGCCACTGTGTGACCTACTAATTCCATTGCTACATATGTACCTGAGAAAAACAAATCATGTATGTCCACGTAAACACTTGTACATCAACGTTAATAGCAGCATTATTCATTATAGCTAAAAAAAAACAGAGCAATCCAAATGTGCATCAACTGATAAACAGCTAAAATGTGGTGTAGCCATAAAATGGAGTATCATTTAACAATAAAAAGTAACTAAATACTGCTACCTCCTATAACATGGATGAATCTTGAAAACTATGTTAGGTAAAGCAACTTATTACAAAGCACACATATTGGATAATTACATTTCTGTGAAATGTTCAGATAGGCAGATTTATTGTAACAGAAAGCCCACTAATCATCAGCACAATGAGCTAAAAAATATGCACACAAAGGCATATCATTATTAAATTTCAAAATACTGAAATACAACAAAATATAACAAAAGACAGAATATTTGTGAAAGAAAAATCAGGCCATGTATGAAATAACAAGAATTAGAATGACACTGAACTTCACAGAACTGTATTCAAGTAAGATCGTGTTTTACAATCCAGAATTTCTACTCTATGCTAAATAATCAATCAAATACAGGGCAGAAAATACACATCTTCAACTTCAACAATGTGGAAATTAATCCCATACATCATTTCTGGTGAAGTTACAAGAGGATGTGTCCAGAAAAGCAAGGCAATAAACTAAGAAAGAAAAGGAAGACGCAGAAACAACAGCTTCAACCGGGACAGCAGCGAAGAGGAGCAACGGAATCGTGGGGGCAGCGGGGTGGCTGGGACAGACAGCGCATGGTGCTCCCCGGAGGGAAAAGCCTGAGGTTCTGAGACAGAGGTCTCCAAGACAAAAAACATGACTTAATAAATGAACGAGTCTTTGGTTAAAAACAGAACTCTACACATGAATCAAGGTAAGAGAAGAAAAAAGGGTCCAGTGATTGCTGGGTGGGGGAAGAGGCGGAGGCTGCCCGGGAAAGGACACTGAACTAACTGAGACTGGGGCTCCCTCTACACTGGGAGGAGAGTCGGGAAGCCGACAGAAGAGGCCGGCACTGGACCAGGCAGGAGGCGGCTGGATGCAGACAATGAAGAAACATGGAAGACTACCAAAAGAAACAGCAGAAAGAAAGAATAGCAACTGTTTCTGTCAGTAGGCCCAAGGTGGGGGTAGACGAAAATGGTTATTTTTTCCACTAAATGTCCTTAAGAACTACTTAACTAAAATACTGTATATGTATTAATTTGATAAAACAAAATGCTTTAAAATACTCAAAATACCTGGACCAGAGTGAGGTTTTTACAACTACGTAACTAGGATGTGTCAGAGTTTAGTGATTTATAGTGCCTACCATGGAATCCAAAGCCTTACTCTGAGGGATGATAAAAAACAGCACATGGGGGCAGTGATAAGGTTACCCTCCCAGCAACCCCTAAGGACTTTAGCAATAAGATTATTCACTGCAAACTAAACCTCAAAAAAAGATGAAAATAGAGAAACTCTAAAATTCATCTAAAGAGATGGAGTAACATTAGGCTAAGATTTGACTCAGAAAAGTTTAAAGGCATTAAATTAATAGACCTAAAGAAATACTGTGTTAATCAAAATAAGGGGATTTGGTCAGCAATAGAGGCAAAGAAAGGAGACAAAGGCAACACTGGCCTGCCTCCTGCATTCTTTAGGGGACAGAGCATGTAAGTTCCCACAAGTAAAGGTTAATGGATCCTTACAATAAAGACAAATGTATATTAGCCCTTGTAATAAGTCAATGATATCATCTAACTCTTTGATCTAATTCCATTCTCATCAAGCATACTTCTGACATCATTATTGAACTTAACATGTAATATGCAAATAGGGTAAGAATGCAAACATCATAAGTGTTTGATTCGCTTAATGGTTATACTTCTCATCAGTATCATTTTATTTTGTACATCAATCTTTGAGACCTTAATTAATGCTGCCTGCTCTGGAAGATGAATCACTCTTGATGCGCTATCAAAAATCAGGCTTATGATCTTGCAGGATCACACAAACTAACAAAGGGACCGCCAGTGAGACGTGTCTGAGAGTCTCTCTTTTCTTTACACTAAACTGGGCAGAAAATACAACTTCAGATAGTAAAAGAAAATACAAAGTTAATGCTGACTTTGCCACAACTCTCAATGCCTGTATTAACTAACATTTCTGGACTGAGGAGTTTGGAGAAATGACTGCCACCAGGCAGCAGGTTGACAGGGAAATAGTGTTATTTCAAGACAGCTGTATTTTTCAGTATCTTCTATTTGTTTGTTTTCACTGATATAATAAAATATTATTTGGGAATAAAGATAATAATAATCTGCCCCCACTACATTTTCCTGCCAATTAAATAGCAAAGAACACACAAAAACTTACATGGCACTGTAGTTCCAAATCTAGTGGGATTCAACACTATGAACCTGTTTTTCAAGCTTCTTCGTCCCACACCTTGAGCTCCTATTAATACTAATGTCTTTCTTTGGAAGGGAGGCATTTTGGCTACTTCCTCATAGATCTGGATTTCGTGACGATCAAATTCTAAATGTAAAAGGAAATGGAAAACATCATATTTAATTGTCTTTTATAGGGACAAAAAAATCTCTGTTATTCTGTTCAGTAATGTCTTAGTTGCTTTGATAGTTAAATATCATTTAAATTGTACTCAGTACAGATTTATTTTTATTAATTGGGTAAAGTACAAGAAATTATATTTTAATTTAAACATCACTTCTATCCATGTGCTCTTAAAATTTGTCTAGACAAGACAGAAAAATGTTTGCTTCAACCGTACCAGATATTTTATTCAAAAAGTGTTTTTTTATCAATTCATAAGTAGAAATAATTCCTTTAAAATAAATAATTCAGCGACAAATTGTTTATACAATTTATTCAGCTAAAAAGTGTGTATCAGCCCCAGCTGGTGTGGCTCAGTGGATTGAGTGTTGGCCTGTGAACCAAAGGGTCACAGGTTCAACTCCCAGTCAGGGCACGTGCCTGGGTTCTGGGCCAGGTCCCCAGTAGGGGGTGTGCAAGAGTAACCACACACTGACATTTCTCTCCCTCTCCTTCTCCCTCCCTCTCTCTAAACATAAAATCTTTATAATAAATTCACAGTCTTAAAAAAAAAATAGTGTATCAAATATGGAGGACAGCAGTACACCTAGTGTGGCTGCTTAAATAAATTCTTGTAGAATAAGTACGCCCTTCCAGTGATATAAATGAATAAATACTGTCTTAGTGACTCTGCAAATACCAGTTTGCATGTATTTGCATTTATTAATCAATACAATGAATGTACAAAACATACTGACATTTAATTATTAAGATTCTAAATTTATGCATAACATAAAATATAGGATCCAAATTATTTTCAGTAATGCAAATTATTACATTCCAAAATGATAATCTTATTCAATAGAAAAATTACAAATTTCCTATTTCCCAAAAAAGCTTTAACATATATTTAATGATTAATAAGGCTAAACTGAGTTTGAAATACTGTATAGCCATTATTATGGCTATAACTCAATCTAGCAACAACACTTCTTCTTTAGGTTATTTTAACAGCAACTCCTTTAAGCTGGTATTAAGGGAGAGCCTATTTTCTCATTATTATATTGTTATAATGTATTATTGTATTATTTCCTTTATAGTATGCTATTTAGTTTAACACTAGTAAAGAGGTAGCTGTGAACTAAAGGAAGTACTTTAAGATGGACAATTCCTTTGAGTAAGCTCCCAGAGCTGGGTTTCACTACTATCAGCCTCTAAAAATGAGAAGAATAACTACGGTAGTTGTCATATTTATCTTTCCTGAAGTCTAAAAGATTTAAGAAAGAATTCTAAGAGATCAGACTGATATTTCTTTTTCTTTTTACTTTATTTTGGTGTACAGGACTATGCTCTAACCAACGAAGCCACCTGGCCTGGGCAGATGAGACTAAGATTTGGTTCAGTACTATGTTCCCAAAAGTATTATGGACACTGTTAGGCCAAATATAGTTGCTTCAATTGTAACTTTTTAATACCTTCATAAAAGCATTTTGCTCTTTAGAAATGACACATAAATTACTATCAAAGTTCTCTGAACGAATACTTTCAATTATAAATTCCTCCTTCATTAACACAAGCATAAATCCTACCCAATTCATTGTATTGTAAACTATACTCATAAAATAAAGTACACTGGTGATAGTATAAACATATATAATATTGGGATTTAAATGTCTTTATATTATATTGTACTATGCAGTCACATGAATTGGGTACTAATCTGAGTTATATTCACTGAAAATTATACATTTAGATCTTATGCCACACTGAATAGTAATATAAAGCTATTTCACTTAGACTTCTCAAAAAGTATTGCAAACATACCTGCATTTCTGGTTGTAAGGTACATCATCTTTTTCTTTTTTTTGTTACTTATGGTTCCACAAAAAGGTCCTGAAGGATGACAAGACAAATATAACCTAAGCAGCATGTCAAAACATGATAAAATTGCCCTGTGGTTTTCTATAGGAGTGGAAGAATTATCTCCCCAGTGTTGCATCCTCCAAAGCAGAAGGGGGCAGCTGAGCCACTGAGTTCTGACACCACACCACCAGGTGGCAAAAAGGAATCAAAAGTTTACGTTTGAGAGAGATACAATAAAGCAGATGGGGATTAATTTTAGATATTTATTAAATAAAGTAATTTGCTAATTCAGATGAAAGAGGTAAAGAAAGGTGGCCACAAAGGATGACTTGTTACTTATTGTGTAGCTCATCACCTGAACTGTCCCAGTCTCTTCTAACAAATGCCTTTCTCTTCTCTTCCAGGAACTGGCTTGGAATGAGACCAGCGCTTCCTCCCTCTTTTACATGGCTAGCCTAGAATCAAATTAATGAATTGTGTATGTCAGTGACCAAAATTTGAGACGATATTCTAAAAACTAGGACAAGCAGTAATCAGTAAAATAAAAATACCACATTTGCTCATAAAAACTGACCTTGAGATTTAAATCCATGGCACTGTCAAATTATTTAAACACTTTAGCATTAAGGAATCAAGTGGCACCTAATCAATCAATCCACCCACCACCTGGTAGGAAAATTTGGGGACCAAAAGACAAAAGTAGACAGGCTCTTCAAATTTCCAAAACTTTTATTTATAATACTAAGTTAGTCAAGAATGGAAAGGAACAAATGCTATTCCATGTGTTTACAGGGCATCTCATCCAGCACCCTTTAGTAAGATATTTTCTACCAACCTTCATCCTACCACGTTGGTATTTCCTGAGGCCACATCAGAGAGAGACAGCAGTGGGAAAACAGAGTGGAGCTTTTAATTCACGCTATCAGCAATGTGAATAACCTCAGAGGTAGTAAGTTTAAGGAGGTAAAACTTCAACTACTGTCAAGAAACTTTAAAAATAAAAACCAAAGAAGTGCTAGTAGTCAGAGAACTGGCTACCTAGGGGCTTATTCCACAAAGTCAGTGACTTTATTCTTACAAACTAGCATAAAAAAACCTGGTACATTTTTAGCAATTACAATCCCAAAAGACAGAATTAAAGGAACAGATTACAAAATGCAGGAAGAAATTGAGATAATGGTGAAAGAATTAGACAAGAAAATTAAGAGATGGCTTTCAAAAACTCAGAAAATAGAAACTGGAAAAATTCAATAAAGGACACAACCACAGACGGCAGGTATTTCAGGTGACCAGTCTAAGAAAATCAGTGGAAAGCTGATGAAATCATGAATTCTATTTCTTCGTTTTCTAACCAGTTGTACATATTAATATCTTAATTTAAATTTAAGGACACCTTAGTAAGATTGTTCTCATTCTTGTAATTCATTCCCCTGAGAAGTCAATATAACTTATTAGAGCTAATTGCACTAGTGATGTATCAGTGTAATTTAGAGTTTAGTGCTGAGTCCTGGGCCCTTTTCTCACAGCTTGTTCTTTAACGAGACTCTGATAGCTTAAGGAAATTTAGACTTTCGATTTCCTAGTTTCTCTGGTTCTGAACACTGTAGTTGTTAGCAGATGCAAACAATGACAAAAACAGACTTAGGGCTGCTAGAGATTTCTGAAAGCTGTATTAAGGAAAAGGAGAAAGAACACCATCACACAGATCGGGAAAACCAGGGGGACAAAACAGTGATAATACACATCCTGTTCCATACACACATTTCAGTCCACAATCAAAAACAACACTGATGATACAGCACACCTTCACTTCTCAATAAATGAGAAGAGATAGGCAAATGGATTTAAGAGCTAAGAGCTTAAAAAATTGTTTTATTTGCCATGAATGTGTTCAGAGGAAGGGGAGACAAGAGAAAGACTACTACAACTACAATAAAAAAAAAATTCCTGGTTAAAACAAACAAAAACAAACACTGAAAAGGGATGACCCCATATGAGTTGTTCTTACGCAATTCTCTCTATCTTACTGCAATTACCCGTCTGGAAGAACCGACTGGTCCAATCCCTAAACCAGGGATGGCATCACAGGCTAGTTAATTCTGCATTTATTAACAGCTACTCACAAATTCTCTCCCAATTTGGTCTTCTATCCATACAATCAGCAGCCATGAAGTAGGAGCTATTCATGCAGGAAGACATTGGAACAAATGCTAATAACAGCATCTTCCTAAGGATTCAGATATTGGCCAGATTGAAGACTGAAAACAAAAGAGCAGCTGAGGAAACTCTGAGAAGCATACTAACCTGCCACCAGTTTGGGTCTTCTCTGTTTACAATCTGAAGAATTTCTCCTTTTGAAAACTTCAATCCTGCTTCTTTGCAGGGTATTAGGTTATCATTGTATGGATTATAATCAAAATGACACTTCACAAATACCTAAAACACAGAGAATAATTAAAAATACTATAGATTATCATTTGTCACTGAATGTTTGAAATCTTTTGCAAAACACTTGGATTTCATTGTTATTGATAATGTATTTATTTTTATTTCTTTTAATCCTTACCCAAGGACATGCTTATTGATTTTAGAGAGAGGGGAAGGGTAGGAGGGAGAGGGGGGAGAGAAATATCGATGTGAGAGAGCAACATCAATCAGTTGCCTTTCATACATGCCCTGATCGAGGATTGAACCCACAACCTAGGCATGTGCCTGGACCTGGAATTGAACTGGAAACCTTCTGGTTTATGGGAGGACACTCCAACCAACTGAATTACACAGTCCAGGGATTCGACGACATATTTAATACTTCAACCAAGGAACTTATCTCTCTTTCAAATAAAAATTAGACTATTAGGACATTAATAATTTGGTATCAGAAAATACAAAATAAACATTAACACAACATTAAAATTTTGTTTCTATTTTAATGTCTAATCTTTTTTTTTTTAAGATTTTATTTATTTATTTTTAGAGAGGGAAGGGAAGGGGAGAGAGAGAGAGAGAGAGACATCAATGTGTGGTTGCTGGGGGACATGGCCTGCAACCTAGGCATGTGCCCTGACTGGGAATCGAACCTGCGATGCCTGGTTCGCAGCCCGCGCTCAATCCACTGAGCTACACCCGCTAGGGCTTAATGTCTAATCTTAAATCAACAGTTTGACAATCATTAATTCCACCTTTCTTTTCACATGAATTTCCAACCAACACTGCATAATTTTTATGCAAACAAATGCTACTTCCTAATTAACATTCTGAAACAATGTATGCAGTTGATTGAAGGCATATATTTCATATATATTGGGACTGACTTTTTGAAAGAGTTCTGAAACCAAATTTAAATAAGTTCATGTTGAAGATGGACTGAACTATATTTAGTAACCTTAAAAAAATACCAACTTTCATCCCTGTTAATAATTTTCTTTTTAAATCACATAGACTTACACTGGCCAAAGCTAGTGTGGAAAATACTTTTCTGGAATCGTCTTACTCTAATTTTTTGATCAGCATTAAACTAATTGTAAGACAAATACTGAAAAAAGCTTAAAACTACTTTAAGTTATTTTAACTATACAAATTTCTTTTAAATCTGTCTTATCAATAAAGGTATGTCAGTTATCAGTTAGTTATGATCTCCAGTATCTAGAATATTTTGCTTATTTACTTCAATTTGAATTCTAACTAAGCTAAGCATTTTCAGTATTTGATAGCAAGTTCAGACATAATTTTTCTTAAACTTTTCATGCATATTTATAGAAATTCAAATTTTATCTTCTAAAGAACTGACTTAGCATTAATCAGCAGGTAAACTTTAACAAGCAGGAAAAGCGCTAATTAGTCAAAATAATGTTATTTTTCTATTTGTTTATCATATGCCTATAAATATAACCACATCAGATATTCAAATAACACACAGAAACACCTTATTAGTGTAGTAAAATGTAATGTGATGGATGCATATTAAATGATTTAAAAATAATTAAATTTGGGAACATGTGACTGAATTTTAGTTTTTTACAACTAGATGACTTTAAAAGAAAGCATTCAGAACATTTTCAACAACTTTGGAAAGGCTAGATATTAATGTTTAAAAAAAATTAGCAAGCCAATCATTTTTTCTGAGATACAATTTTAGCTGTATCTAAAAAAGCAAGCATACTAATAATATTAAGATAGCCTAAAATGTGACAATTGGCTAACTTGACAATGACATGCAGCTCAATGATCTGGCAATGGAGAAAACCCCAAATGATCTAGTTCAATCAAGGTAGATTTAGCCGGCTGGTGAGACAGAAAAGCAGAGTACCAGAGACTGTCCTGGAATGACATCATACCTGATGGGCGTGTGCTGGATGCCTCTCCGTTCTGATGCAACTCTAGAAATATATTTTTCATTGTATAAATAAAGCCAGGCTTTAAAGTGATAATAAATCAACAAAATAGAAACAAATTACTGGCCCATTTTATTACTTCATTCATTTAGTAAAGCAACTACTTCCCTAAATAATTGTCCGTACAGTATACTATTTGAAAATTATAAATGATAGAAGCAGAAAGTCCGAGGGGTTTGAGATAGGGCAGAGAAAAAGAAGCACAGGCACGCAAAGTTGTAAAAATACTAGGAGACTCCTAACTTCTCAAGAAAGCTGCACTGATGAGTAATGAGAGCGCATGTCATCACCATGACGATGTTTGTAATTCTTCCCTGCAGGACAGACTATGTTTTGTAACCATAAAGCTCAGATTTTCTGAGTTTGCCCGCATTCCAAATATTCATTCCCCAACTCCCATCAAATTATTCTGAAAATGTCACTGTTTGTGGAACAAAAACCATACCTTTCAAATGTAAAGGGTTTCTCTAGAGGAAATAATTTTTATTTTGTAATTTATTAAATTAGTTTTGGAACATTACTTTTATGCTCAAAAACTCAGATTAAACTGGTCTTACTTTTAACTTTGAAAATTTGAAAGAATTAATGAACCCAATCTTTGATCTAAACATTTTATAAGAACCTTAAAATCATTAGAGATTCGTCTAGTATAATTATATTTTACTAAGTGCATTTTTCACTGTTTCACTAAGAGGCTATGGATTTTAACTGGCCATTCCTTATTAAAAAGTTTCTAAACACAACCTAACATATTTCAATCTAACATTCTTATTAAAAGAAAGATCTGAATGACTAACAATCTAAAGGAGATGGAAGAGAGAAAGGGAGGTACAAATGGCTTTTAGATATGGGAGGAGATGTACAACCTCACTCAGAGTAGGAAAAAAACTAAAACTATACTATGATACACTATGCTCCTGTCAGATCAACATAAATACAAATACTTGGTATACCATGGCTGGACTACGAGCGGACAGTCATTCTTCTAACAGGTTGGTAAAAATACTGGTTTAGTCCCTTGGGAGGACAATTTGGCAATAACTTTCAAAATTACAAATGTAAAACTCTCTGACCTAGCAATCCACCTCTGGGAATATATTCAATGATAATGTTATTCAGATATATATAAGGTGACTTATGAGTAAGACTATTAACTACTGAATTATTCCTTATTGGAAAAGATCAGATACACCCTAATTATTTAACGACAGGGAACTAATTAAATAAATCTACGTAATATAACACTATGCAGATGTTAAAAAGGGGGGGATTGTATTTCCACAGGCAGACTATGTATCAAAAAGGGAAGATCTTCAAGATAGTGTGATTAAAAAA
Source organism: Tonatia bakeri (assembly GCA_004024845.1). Taxonomy (NCBI): domain Eukaryota; kingdom Metazoa; phylum Chordata; class Mammalia; order Chiroptera; family Phyllostomidae; genus Tonatia; species Tonatia bakeri. Next base: position 32,931 of record PVIA01009196.1, on the reverse strand, counting down.
ACAAATCAAAACAAAAAAACAAGGTTCACAGTGTGTACACTATTTAACCTTTTTGTAAAGAAGGAGGCAGAAAGGGAAAAAGAATATATAATTTTTTACTTACTTGCATATGAATAAAGAAACTCTGGAAAGATAAATTAATAGCATGGTATCCTATGGGGTTAGTAAGGACTAGATTAGTAGAAGATTAGGAAGGAGGTTTCAACTGAATACAAATTTCTATTTTTTTATTTCACTTATAATAAAAGATAAAATGATTCCTGCTTCTAAGATGAAGCAATAAGAACCCCAAACCTGAAACAACCAAAACACTGAACAAAATATGTGAAACATTTTTCAAGACATCAGACAACGAAGATGCTGATTCCTAAAATGCAGGAGCAAGATGAGCTATATACTTGCTCCAGCTAATGGCACAGAGAAAGTTTCCACTGTGCAACTCAGAAAAGGAAAATCTGTGTGGGGCCTGGTGGTCTCCAAAAGATGAGGAGAGGGCAGGAGACCAAGGTGGCTACAGTGCACAGAATAATCAGTGAGGAAAGGGTGACACTCGGAAAGGCCTCAAGAACTGCAGAGGACTCACTTGGCTCTTCAGCAAAGTACTGATCAGCGCTCATGTTTGAGAACACTGCTCAAGGCCAGGTAAAGAAGCAGCACTACAGAGAACAATTTAAGGAGTTTGTACAGGGTCAAAAATAGCCTGTATTACACGAGGGTGAATGGGAAAACCTCATCATTCATGAGGCACTGAATATTAAGAGAGGTTATGCCCTACACTTAATCCTGCTGCAGTTCCTAACAAAGCTTAAAAGCAAGACCTAAAAGGATCAAACTGCTCCCAAGTAACTTGAGTATCCTAGAACGAGGCCGAGGAATATTTCTAACAATACGAATACGTCCAGTACTCAACAAGGCAAAATTCGTGATGTCTGACAGCCAATAAAAAATTACCAGGCATGCAAATAAGCAGGAAAATATAACCTAAATGTTCAGAAAAATCAATCAAGAGTGATCCCAAAATGACAAGTATGACTGAATTAATAGACAAGAACATTAAAATAGTTCTTTTCACTTTACATATTTATTCACATGTTCAAGAAGCTAGAAGAAGAAATGGGCATGTCAGGTAGAAATGTGCCAGATATAAAAAAGACTCAATTTGAATTTCTAAAGGTGAAAACCAAAATGTCTGGGACGAACAGTCCACCACATGTGATTAACAGCAGATTAGACATTTCAGAAGAAAAGATTAGTTAACCTGAAGACATAGCAATAGAACCTACACAATGTGAAAAATTAGGAGAAAACCAAACTGAAATAAATGAACAGAGTATTAGTGAGCTATGGGACAACTCACAGACACAAATATGCATGTAACTAGTGTCACCAAAGGATAGGAGAAACAGATGCATAGAAAAAATATCTGAGGAAATAATGGTAAAATTTTTTCTGTATTTGATGAAGGAAACAGCCTTTTCAACAAATGAAACAAGAAATATAGGATATCTATATGCAAAAAAATGCCCCAAACTCTTTGATTATCTTATACGAAAACACCCTATACAAAATCTCATAAAGTAAATGGATCATAGAGCTACGTGTAAAGCATAAAACTATAAAAAAAATTTTAGCCTCATTCAAGGATATTTTTTTATTGCTCTGAGAGAGAGAAGATGTGGAGGGAGTAGGGGAAGGAGTGGGGAGAGGGAGGGAGAGGGAGGAAGAGGGGGAGAGGGAGTCAAAGAGAGAGGGGTAGGAGGAGAGAAAAAGAAACATGGATTGCTTGCCTTCTCATATGCACCCCAACTGGGAATCGAACCTGCAACCTTTTGGTCTACAGGATGGCGCTCTAACCAACTGAGCCACACTGGCCAAAGCAAAACTATAAAACTTTTAAAAAGAAAATATAGGAGAAAATCTTTATGACTTTGAGTTAGACAACAGTGTTTTTACACAGAATAACAAAAGCAAAATTTTTAATCATAAAATTTGTTTTGTTTTATAAATAAAAAAATAGACGAATTGAACTTCATCAAAACAGTGACAGACTCATAGAGAATAGGCTGACAGCTGTCGGGAGGGACTAGAGGGATTGAGCAAAAAACTCAAGGATATGGAAAACTGTGTGGTAACTGCCACAGTAAAGTGGCGGGGGCAGGGGTGAGGGAGGTGGAGGAGGGTGTAGGGCAGGTAAATGGCGGTGGACGGAGATCTGACGTGAAGTGCTAAGTGCACAATGCTGTGTGCAGATGATGTGTTGCAGAGTTGTGCATCTACAGCCAGTACAATTCTGTCAGCCAGTGTCACCCTAATGAATTCAATAAAAGAAAAAATTAGAAACTCTGTATTGTACTGTTCAGAGAATGAAAAAGATAAGCCTTTTCACTGGGAGAAATCTTTGTTAATCTTAATTCTGATAAAGTACTTGTATCCACAAGATATAAATTCTCAAAGCCAAATAACAAGAAAACATACAACTCAATAAAAAATGGGTAAAAGATTTGAAGATATCACCAAAGTAGACATAAGCATGGCATAAACACATGAAAAAATGCTTAATGTTACTAGTTGTTAGGAAAATGCAAATTAAAATCATACGAGGTAAAGACTGACCACACCAAAAGGTGGTGAAGATGTGCAGTACCCAAAGCTCTCATATAATGCTGCTGGGAACGTAAGTTAGTGCCACCACTTTTGAAAATATCTTACTCCCTACACCTTAATAATAAACTCCCGTTTCTGCTTTTCTGACTTAGAAGTGACTTGGCTATTCATCTTATCGAATACCATGAAAAACACATTGGAATTTTTATTGGAATTTCATCATATTTGCAAGTCAATTTGAGGAAAACTGACATCTTCACAATAGTCTCTTTGTCCATGAACATGATATATGCTGCTGTTTATTTAGATATTCATCGTAACGATTCTGTGTGTAGCTGTCTTGAATGTTTTTGTTAGATTTATTCCTAGACATAAATGTGACATTTTCTGACTCTACTGTAAATGTCTTAGTTACATTTCTAGATGTTTGCTGATGACATATAGAAATGCAGCTGACTTCTGCATACTAATCTGATTTTCAAGTACCTTGCTAAATTCTATTTTTCAAATACTTTATAATTTTGGGAAGTTTCCATTCCATTAAAAAAATAATTATTTGAAAATAAGTTTTATTGTCTCATATTTAAACCTTTTGCTTTTATATTTTGTATTTTTGTGCTTACTGAACTTTCAATAAAGTAGTACGTAGAAGTGGTGCTAGTGAACATTGTTCTCTAGTTCTTAATTTTTTTAAAAAACAGGTGAAGACTTAATCTGTTTTAAACTTTATGTTCTGGCTTCTTTGGCTTAATGAATGCCAACAAATAAATATGTATAAACAACAATTTAAAAAGCAGCAGTGTCAAGGTGGGGACTCAGAATTTCATTACATACTAAACAAAAATGTTTAAAGCGGTCAAAATTCTTGAAGTTTTATTTTTTTCAGAAGTCAAGTCAAGTCCATTTCCCTCATTAAAATTCTGAACAATATCACCCTCTTCCCCAAAACCAAGTGGTACTTTTCCATCCAGCTTCTGCCAGTGTCCTTGGGCTTGCCGACATCGAGTTGGTCTAAGATGCTGGGTGGCATTTCTGTCAGCTCCTTTGCCTAAAGGTGGCCGGTAATGGTCAAAGTATTTGCTGCCACAGATGGCTGAGTGTTAGGATTGTTAAAGTGGGTCACTATTCCCTGGTTTGCACACATATTTGCTTCTTTGATATCAGGGATACTATTTACTCCTAACTTTAAGAACTAAAGATTTTTATCACCCGTTATAAGAGATATTTCTGTTATCATCTGTTACTCCATATATCATCTCAGGTCAACTCCTTGTTACCAGACAATTATGCCTGAAGTCTGGCCAGTTTCTCTTGGCACTCAAGTAGTGTCAGGCAGACTAGTGAGGGTCTAGTTCCTGATTTTAAAGGGAATGCTTCCAACAGTCAACTAACTGTTCAAAATGTTTGTTCAATTTTTTTAAAGTAAGATTTAAAAGGCTCTTCCCTGCTCCTAAATTATTAATCTTTTTAAAAGAATCATGAATAGGTATTAAATTTTATAAAATTCTCTATTGAGGTTTTTCCCTTTTAATCTGTTAAGGTGCTTGGTTACATAATGGATTTTCTGATATGAAACCATCCTAGCATACATGGGATGAATCCAACTTGGACATGTTGTATAATTATTTTTATACATGATTACATTTCACATGTTAATATTTTGAGAATCCTTGAGTGAAATGAAACTTTAATTTCTTATATATTTTGTTTTTAAGTATATTTTATTGATTATGCAATTACAGTTGTCCCATTTTCTTCTCCCCTTTATCCCCCTCTGCCCTGCACCCTCCCTCCCACCCGCATTCCCCCCTGTCCTTAGTTCATGTCCATGTATCGTACATATACGTTCTTTGGCTTCTCCATTTCCTATACTATCCTTAACCTCCTCCTGTCTATTTTGTTCCTACCACTTATGCTTCTTATTCTCTGTACCTCTTCCCCCATTCTCCCTCCTCCCTGCTGATAACCCTCCATGTGATCTCCATTTCTGTGATTCTGTCCTGTTCCAGTTGGTTGCTTTGTTTTTGTTTTTTAGGTTCAGTTATTGAAAGTTGTGAGCCTGTTGTCATTTTACTGTTCATATTTTTGATCTTCTTTTCCTTAGGTAAGTCCCTTTAACATTTCACATAATAAGGGCTTGGTGATACTGTACTGCCTTAACTTGATCTTGTCTGGGAAGCACTTTATCTGCCCTTCCATTCTAAATGATAGCTTTTCTGGATAGAGTAATCTTGGATATAGGTCCTTGCCTTTCATGACTGAATACTTCTTTCCAGCCCCTTCTTGCTTGTAAGGTTCCTTTTGAAAAATCAGCTGAGAGTCTTATGGGAACTCCTTTGTTTTTCTTGCTGCTTTTAAGACTCTCTCTTTTCCTTTCATCTTGGGTAACTTAATTATGATGTGTCTTTGTGTGTTCCCCCTTGGGTACAACTTCTTTGGGACAAGCTTCCTGAACTTGCATGCTTATTTCCTTCGCCAGATTGCAGAAGTATTTCTTCATTATTTGTTCAAATAAGTTTTCAATTTCTTGCTCCCCCTCTTCTCCTTCTGGAACCCCTATGATTCAAATGTTAGAATGTTTAAAGTTATCCCAGAGGTTCCTAAGCCTCTCTCATTTTTTTGAATTTGTGTTTCTTCATTCTGCTCTGGTTGAATGTTTACTTCTTCCTTCTGTCCCAAACCACTGACTTGAGTCCCAGTTTCCTTCCCTTCACTATTGGTCTCCTGTATATTTTTCTTTATTTTACTTTGTATAGGCTTCACTTCTTCCTTTATTTTACATCTGTATTCAATCATTTATGTGAGCATCCTGATTACCAGTGTTTTGAACTCTGCATCTAATAGGTTGGCTAGCTCCTCGTCGCTTTGTTCTTTTTCTGGAGTTTTGATCTGTTCTTTCATTTGGGACATTTTTTTTTTGTCTTGGCACACCCTATATGTTGTAAGGAGTGGAGCCTCAGGTATTCACCAGGGCGAGGCAATCCATGTAGCTGCAGTGTGGCACTGTGTGTGGCGGAGTGGTTTGAGAGAGAACAATGCCACTTGCTGGGCTCTCACCCAATATTCAGTCACTTCCCCTGCTACCCACAAGAAAATCAGGTCCTTCTGGTACTGATTTCTGGGTGGGTGGGTTTGTGTATGTTCTAGGACCCCTCCAACAGACTGTCCTGTGAGACTGGGAGTTTCTCCCACAACAACCCACAAGATTTTACAGCCAGAGGTTTTGAGGCTTATTTCCCTGCACTGGAACCCTGGTTCACACTGTCTGTCTTGCTTCACAGATGTTCCTGTTGCTTTATCCTAACACGAATGTGGGGCTGCCTGGTCTGCCAGCCTCCACCTCGCTACACATCCTATCCACTCCAGCTGCCCATTTCTGTCCTTCCTACTGGTCTGGATGAATATTTCTTCTTTAACTCCTCGGTTGTTGGACTTCCATACAGTTCAATCTTCTGGCAGTTCTGGTTGCTTTTTGTTTTGAAATTTGTTGTCCTTGTATTGGTTGTGTGAGGAAGTAAAGTGTATCTCCCTACACCTCCATATTGGCTGGAAGTTCTAATTTCTTATATTTTTTAGTCCCTGGGTCATATCGGCCTCAGAGAACAAGTAAAAAAGAATTCAATTTGGCCTTAATGAACAAAATTAGAATTATAAACAGTCTTTTGGGAACTCTATACATACTTTGAAGAACTTTAGAATTAACTACAACTTCTAATTTACCTTAGTCTTCAAATTTTAACATATAGGTCCTTAGAATTTTTAGTAAGCACCTCAAATGATACTGATAGGGATGACCTATTGATCACGCTTTGAAGAACAGCACAGTGGGGAGGTAGAGCTCCTGGCTTTCACCTGCTCTCACAGCAACTGTTTTAGAGCTCAAGAGGCTAAAGGTTCTTGCTTCCCCCAGTATCTCTTAAGTAAGATAACCATAGTTTGCCCAGGACACTCTTTGTTTATGCCTGTTCTTACAGCATAATTAGCAACTGCTCCCCCTTTCACCTTAAAAAGGTCCCAATATGCATATGCTTTAGCTTTCCAGTTTGAAGACTCCATGTTACAGTTTCTTTTCTTCTTTTTATGGTAGGATATGTCTGAAAGCCACAGGCTTGGATGACCTCTCTTTCCCCATTTCAATCCCTTCTCCCAGTTCTTAAGGCTAAATAAAAACCAGTGTTTGAGAAGGCATGGTATATGAAAAAATTTATGCCTAAGACAGAGCTAAATATCCTTGCATTTTATGCTATTCATATTAGTTCACCACTTGTAGAATCTACAGAGGAATGTAGGCCAAAGTCCTAGCTATTAATATTTTTAAAAATTATTTTTCCTGTAAAAGTCCATTATGGGCATGGCGACCTGGTAAGAATTCTGGAGTTTGGACCACAGGGTGAAAAAATTTTCCTAAGTAACATAACTAAGACATAATTTTAAAAAATTAAATTTTTGGTTCTATTTATTAAGATGAAAATGTGCAAATAATGATTTTTTTTCCTTGAAGACAAGTTCTCTACCTTCATTTCCACCAAATTTCATTGTAAGATTTTCAGAAGTCCAATTTATACATAAAAATCATGCCTAAATATTCTATCCTATCCTCTGAGTAACAATATAAAACAGGTATTCAGCATGTTATTTCAAATATTTGCATGGAAACAAAAAAGCCTTTTAAATTTTCATATTAACAATATGAAAATAAGATATACTAGTAGTGTATTTACATTTAAAAAAATCTTAAAATTACACTCCCACATGAAACAATAAATTTCTGGAACAAACCTGATCAATTAAAGGCATGTAGAACACTGGTAGAGGGGGACAATGAGGGAAAGAAGGGAAGGAGCTGGCAAAGGAACACGAACACAGGACTCACGGGCACAGACACTGGGGGAGACTGTGTGGGAGTGAGGGGGGTAGGTAGGGGTGAGTAGCGGGGAACAAGGTGGGACAACTGTAACTGAGCAACACATGTAAAAATAAACACTGATTTTAATATAAATTAAAAAATAAAACACTGGTGGGTATCTCTTATTTCTACATTATCTAGGCTTGAAAATCCTCTCCTCAGTTCCAACATGCCTACAATAATTGTCAATTGTTTCTTTGTAATTACTTCACTACTTTTCCTTCCTTTATAATTTTATTACAACAGTGATTTTCAGCCATTTTCATCCCATGGCACACATAAACTAGTCACTAAAGTTCTATGGCACACCCAAGATCATATATTCTGCTCATCTGACCAAAAAAAAAAATAGGTACAATTTTGATTCATTTATACCAGACAGCTATTTTTGTGTTGGCTATTGTCATTTTTTTTATTTGACAATCTAAGGGAAAAGAGGTCAGTGTCCCTGACTAAATAGTCTGGTATTGGATGTTTTAAAACTTTTTGCAGCACACTAGTAGAAAATCACTGCTCTAGTCCATCATGCGCACACTAAGGTATAGGTGGTTGAAACTACATTATTCTCTCACAGGGCCTGGAACATAACAGGTATCAAAAAAATGTCTACTAGATTAATGACTAAAAGGCTTTAGGGGTTTTCTGGTACTAAGCTGTACGTTACTGAAATGGCATGGTTCACAGTATTCCCAAAGAGATTTCTTTACTAATTCCTTACTAGTAGCAAGATGACATTAATTGTTTAAAAATTCAAACATTCAGCCATGATAAAATAAGGCAATTCAGAACAATTAAATCAAACATTTTCTCTCTTTTCTTCAGCAAAAGAGTAGCAAGTGGTGCTTATATCTGACAGTTGACTAAAGAAATAAAAGTACTCTTAATATTACCAAGAATTTTATTACTAACCTGTTGGGGAGTAATGGTATCTCTATAGCTTGGTAAAATTTTCAGGGTGACACTTCCACTAATATTCTTCAGTAATTCTTGTAACTCCTTTGGATTGTTTCCAACCTCATGGCCATTGACTTCCTTAATGATATCTCCCACATGAAGCAGACCTTGTCGATCTATCATGCCTCCATGAAGGATTCGGGCAATTACCAGGTCATTATTTTCAACCCTAAATGTCACACCCTTAAGGAAATAATAAATGGAATTGTCATTGATTTTAGATTTTTTAAAAAATCTTATACACTCATGAATATGTATATATAAGAAAATAATTCTAAAATTAAATGAGTCATTCCTATTTTCCTTATGTTCTCTCCTGTGTCAATATTCTAATCTCCTTTAACCATGTGCAACTGTGACAACACATAGCACCCTTACAAAAAGACTTCCATGGCAAGGTGAACGTGAAGAAATGAAACATATATTAGGCTTCATTTCTAGGATAAAAGGAACCCTGAAGGAATAAGAAAGGGTAGTTGTACATTTTGATGGCCTTGTTCCCAGCTTTTCTGTATTCCATTTCGCTGTTTTTAGAGTCAGGATCCAGAAATAATAATTTTAGCAGGAAAGTATAAATGTCACTTCTCATAGGGCCCTACCATTCACTTTTTAATAACTTCTTCTGTGTTTTGATACTATCATTAGTAAGCAACCTGAGATAATTTTTTCAAAGAGTATAGGGAAAAAAATACAATACTTGTTTTCGGAAATTTTTGCTACCAATTAGCAAACTTCTTCTTGCCTTTCTTTCAATTTAACTTTTACCTTAGTTTAATTTTGTATGCTAAATCAAGTTGAGAGGGCATCAAGTGTGTATTTTACATAAAGGCTATGAAATATATAAAACATATACAAATAAAGTTTCATTACAAGTTATGAGAGAAAAAAATGACATACAGTGGCTGATCCACAAGTATGTCAGACTTCAGATATAAGAAGGCACTCACTTATCCACTCACCAATGGCTCCCCAGCTCTTTTGTGAATACCAAGAATACGAATGGCATCTACTGGTAATAACTGATTATTAACAGAATTATTCATTTCTGGACTTGACGGAGGTGAATCATAACACTTTGATGCCACAATATCATGGGCCTCCAGGAGTGACTGTAAGGAATCAAAACAGCCTGTGGTTATTAATTACTGAGGGGAAAAGTTATTAAAGATAACTTAGTTCATTATCCCAGTGGAGTACTAAAAATTTCTAACACACACATTAGTGAATGCCCAAATTTGAGTCAAATCAAATGTATGTAGAATCTTTTAAAGAAATATAAATGTATTTTAAACATCAAACAATATAGTATTCCTTGTTTTAAGAGATTTGAAGAGAGTTTTGTGACTTCTGTAAAAAGTGCATGTTCAATGGAAACTGAACCTGGATTGCCAAGTGTGGTACAGTGGAGGCCCTGGAGTTCACTGCCACTGTTGTTATCACCATCAGCTCCATTCAGTATTTACCATCAATCCCTGTTAATTAGTTACCATGCAAACTCAATTGACAGGAACCCTAATTTTTACCTCAATGTAGTTACGTTAACAATACCAAATATTTTTTACATGTGCAAGATGTTTGCTAAAAGATGTCCAATAGAAAACAGAAAGATAGCAGCATATTATATCAGTGATAGAAAATTTTACACTAGAAATAAAGTTTGTAATCTACAAAATATATATGATGGTCGTGACTGTAGTTTTAACTTCTACATATACTACACATGTGCTATCATGGATGACTTTGATTTAGCTTTCTAGGAATTTCTTATTTTTTGTAATATTTTTATTTTTCATTTATATTGTAAATGTGTACACTTAACATAAAGCTAAGTTTAAAATTTTTTTAAGTGGATGGAATGTGAGTTCAAAAACAATAATTCAAAATACAAAGAAGGGAGCAAATGTCAACAGATTTAGAACAGAGATAATCAGCATATGGATTTAATTGACAATTTCTGGTTATTTCATAAAAATATATGTAAGAAACTAAAGTAAAATTTAAGAAAAGTCACATATTTATATATAAGGATTATTCTGATAAGTGCTGGAAGCCACTAAAATCTCTAATCTAGTCTTTTGTTTTCACCCTGTACTCACTTTCTTAGGAAATATCATTCACTCCTAGGACTTGCACCACTACATATACATTGATAATTCCCAATTTTATACTTTTGGTTCAGACCTTTCATGAGCTTCAGATTCATATATTAAAAATCTGCCTGAAACTGAAAAAAAATATGATAATTTAAAAATCAAAGTGTTAAGGATTACAGAGCATTAAAACATATTGAACTAATGAAAAATCCAAACCAAAGGATTGAAAAAAAGACATTTGTTACTATTTAAGGTTGCTACTTTAAACAATTCTTTATTTTGAAAATTGTGAAGGGAAAGATCAAACATTTCTTTGACTTTTCAGTGGGAAATGCGTTATATAGCAAACTAAACAGCCCATTTGATGAGGAAAAGCTCTACATCACATAAGAACACCAGCCAATAAATGTGGAATGACAGAATTTTTAAAAATGTCATTTTGGATTATTAATGTGTTCACCAGTAGGCCAATGGATGAAAGGAAGCAATATTTGCATAATGCTAGAATAACACACTAGATTACTTCTAGTGGAAAAACTCTCAAAGGAAGGGTTAGACTGTCATTGCCCTGAATCAAGGGACTGATCTCACCATCAGTAGTGGTAGGCCAACCAGTTATTACTCTAGAATTATTACTGTGTGAATATACAGCGAATAACAGAAGAGTTTCTCTCTTCTGTAACTGTCACATGTAACCAGTGACCAAGTCCTGTTAATTTTACTGTTTAAAACTTGAAATCCTCATTTTCACACTGCCATCACAATTTCTTGTCTTAGTACTTAATCTAGCTCCATAATGTGACCTCTCGCTGTTTAATACCTCCTTTCATCTCTGCCCAAGTTTTCCTGTTGTCCTCAGGATAAAGTCTGAATAACTTAGTGTGTCTTATAAGGCCTCAATCAACTGGACCCTGCACAAAGGGTGTCTCTGATGTGTGTCCATTTTTTTGTACTTCATATACTGATTTATGTAGGAAACCATTTCACTCTAAATCTTCAAATTTCACAGTAACTTGAGAGTCACAGAAAGTCTTTGAGAAAAAGCAAGGGGGTGCTGCTTCCTAAGAATTGCAGTGGAAAGCAGGTGACACTTTATTTCTCTATCCCACCAGCACTTATTGAATAGTCTGTTTTTTTCTCCACTAAAATGTACTATCTCTGTCATAAACCAGGTTGCCATATTTCTGGGATTGCTATTCTCATCAATTAATCTATTTTTCTAATGCTGACCCAATACTACACTGTCTTCACTACAGATTTATAAGAAATCTCCCCCACCCCCTTTCTCTTCTGGAACTGGTTTTTGTTAAAACGATTAACTCTTCATTGACACAGACCAATGCTTAAGTTGCACTTATTTTCTGTACCTACCAAAAGTATGTTATGTAAGTTTCTATCCTCACACAGCTTTCTGTTGTTCCAAGGTCATCAAATGCACCCCAGTCTTGGAAGCAATACTGAAAATGTGTATGACTGGCCACAAGGAGGTCTGGGAAACAGTGGTAGTGAGAAAGAAAAATCCAGTATCATAGAGAAAAATGTCTCCAGCAAGTGGTCTGATGGTGAATCATTTTTTTTAAAATTACACAAAGAAAAATCTACTCTGATGTATTTCTGTGACAGACATCATACATGTATGTAATGTCTATTAGTTACATATGTCTGTTTATGTATCCTCAGAATATCAGAATATTAAAATACCTATGTTGGAATTTACATATTACAAAATATGGCCCTAAATAATATTTAAAAACCTCATCTTAAACTGGAACTTAACTACTAAAGGAAAATATTTGAAAACACAGTGGACTTGGAGAGAAGAGAGAGGGAAAGTTTACCTGGAAGTGAGGCTCTTTGAGTATACCAACCAGTTCTGCCACGTTTTCATCCACATTGACTAGAGGAGTGATATCTTCAAGAATTTCATTCACTAATTCCAAGTTATTGTCACTAACAGCTTCTAGTTTTGAATCTTCTAGCCTCTCATGAGCCTAGAAAGACAACAGTAAAGTAATAATACATATTGTTTTGCTCCAGACTGTGATTTTCTTCTTGATTTCTTTCTTTTTTTTTTTTGGTACGGTTTTAGAAGATATGACTTGAAGGTTTGATTCACTGAAACAAAATTTAATAATTCAATCAGAGGTCATATATAGTTTTGGGGTTTTTTTTAGTAAATATTTTTAAGCATTGTAATAAATCTTGGCCTCTATCCCTATAATAAGTCATAGAAACTCATTTTTATAACTAAACCATGAAAATCTAAATAGGCCAAATGACAATAAAAAACACTGTATTTCCTCCACAACCGAATGTCCTAATGACTTTCTAGACTACACTCAAACTCTAGATGATACTGTTCATGTTTTATTAAAATGATTAAGCATAATAAAAATAAAGAATAGACATAATCATTATATAGATTACCACTCAAAAATAATAAAAGTCATTTTGGGAAACCCAGAATTCTTATGCACCATCTTCCAATTTTTGGAAAAAAAAAACAAAGTAATATATTCAGAGGAGTCAGTTCTTAAACTGGGCATTGAAGGACTGTATGATTTTATGACTACATATCTTAAGCTATTTCTTTTAATCTCCTAAACTTTTTCACATAAATTGGACTGTGAATCACACTGTCACATAAAATCGGTATTTCTAATTATCCTTTAATAGTAGTAGAGTTTTTAAAATTTTATTTGTTGATTTTATAGAAAGAGGATAAGCAAGAGACTGAGATAGAGAAAGAGAAACACTGATTTGTTGTTCCACTTATCTATGCACTCATTGGTTGATTTTTGTATGTGCCCTGACCAGGCATCAAACCCACAACCTTGGTGTATTAGGATGATAGTAACCAACTGAGCTGGGCCAAGGGCCAAAGCAGAGTTTTGTTTTGTCTTTTTAAGTTGAAATGCATTTATTTATACAAGGTGGCCCTCACAAACACTCCCCAAAGATATTTCTTATGATTATTGGATTTTTTTTATTCTCAATGGGAATTTTAATTTTATTTATTTTTTAAAATTACTTTATTGTCCCTGGTTGGGGTAGCTCAGTGGATTGAGTGCAGGCTGCAAACCAAAGGGTCACTGGTTTGATTCCCAGTCAGGGCACATGCCTGGGTTGTGAGTCAGGTCCCCAGTGGGGGCCACCTGAGAGGCAGCCACGCATTGACTGTTCTCTCCCTTTCTCTCTCCCGTCCTCTCTAAAAAAATAAAAATAAAAAATAAATAAAACCTTAAAAAATTACTTTATTGTTGTTTAATTACAGTTGTCTGCATTTTCCCCCAACCCCAGACAAACCCACCTCCCTCCCTTGCTTCCACCCTCCCCCTTGGTTTTGTCCATGTGTCCTTTATAGAACTTCCCAAAAACCCTTCTCCCCACTGTCCTCTCCCCTCTAGTATCTTTAGATTGTCCTTAATTTCAATGTCTCTGGTTATACTTTGTTTGCTTTTTTTTGTTGTCGATTATGTTCCAGTTAAAGGTGAGATTCATATGGTATTTGTACCTCACCTCCTAATTTATTTCACTTAGCATAATGCTCTCCAGTTCCATCCATGCTGTGCAAAGGGTAGGAGCTCCTTCTTTCTCTCTGCTGCATAGAATTCCATTGTGTAAATGTACCATAGTTTTTTTATCCACTCATTTACTGATGGGCACTTAGGTTGCTTCCAACACTTGTCTATTGTAAATTGTGCTGCTATGAACATCGGGGTGCATAGGTTCTTTTGGATTGGTCTTTCAAGTCTCTTAGGGTATAATCCCAGCAGTGAAATTGCTGGGTCAACAAAGCAGAGTTTTAAATTCAAACTGAGAATGAACATTAGGTATTCTTCATCTTTCAGTGTTCTTTGATTTTTGATAAATGGTTGCTGTCTGATTTTGAAGACACGCAAAGAAAGCATTATTATTAAGATGTAGCTTATAAATGAAAGCATGTAAGGTGTCAAGTCTTACACATATTTTAAGATTCATTTCTGAAAGCAATGAAGAAAAATCCAAATTTCAAGTGGCAACAGTGTCAATTAAACTTTATTTGATACCTGTAATACTTTAAGTGTCATTTCTATCATAGAGAGAGAATTCTTCAGAGTCCAACTACACATTTTTTTAAAATGCAATTATTTTTAAATATTTTATTTATTTATTTTTGGAGAGAGAGGGAGGGAGAAAGAGAAACATCAATGTGTGGTTGCCTCTTGTGTGCCCCCTTCTGGGGACCTGGCCTGAACCCCAGGCACATGCCCTGACTGGGAACTGAACTGGTGATTCTTTCTGGTTTGCAGGCCGACACTCAAGCCACTGAGCCATACCAGCCAGAACTAAAATGCAATTTTTAAAATTTAAATGTATTTTTGGGTTATTCACAAAGTAAAACAACTTTTTAAAAAGTGGGGGCTATATATTAAGTAACATTTTTTAAAAACACCTCAGAAGAAGAAATTTTAAGTCACATGAAATAAAATGCTAAAGAAGAAATTATACCTGCTTTTAAACAAAGAAAAATGTCAAAAGACCAAATGTAATTTAAACAGAGGAGAAAGTTTCTATCAGATTTACATAAGAAAAAAATTAAGACTAGAAATACCACAAAGAATGAGAATAGGTAAATGTGAAATTTTTTGAAAGCTTGATAAGGATAGGATAATGAAGACATGCAATACATATCATGAAATGAATATCAACTTTGGAAAAATACTAAAATAACATAATGAGCTCTTTCAAAACAAGCTAGAATTACTGTTTTAATACAGATACTTGCTTTAATAAATTTCTAATTTAGCAGCATTAATCTTGCAATACTCTAACACTCTTAAGATAGTATAAGAAAGCTTAAAATAAAAAGAAAACAGTTAACATTTGTTGAGGGCTTTTTTTATGTGTATGTGTCAAGAACCATATGAGTATTCTCAGTGCAATGTGAGTGCAAGTGTGTGAGTGTATGTGTGTGTTTTCAGCAAAGATAGGTATGTTATTATCACCTTCATCTTACAGACAGGGACATTGATACAAAATGAGATAAAGTAATTTGTTTCAGTTCACAACACTGGTGACAGACAGAGTCTGGTAATCTTTTAACAAGGCTTGAGCTCTCCCCGCCTCACACCCAGTAGGGTTGTCCAACCCACTGGCTGCATGTGACCCAGGATGGGTCATGCTATGAATGCAGCCCAACACTAAATTGTAAGTTAACTTAAAACATTATAAGATTTTAAAAAAATTTGTTAGTGCTTGTGTATTTAATGTGTGGCCCAGAGATGCCAAAAGGTTGGACACCCTAAAGCTTATTTGACTCTATCACTGTACAGACAGCCACATAGTTAATTATTCAATCTAATATATGATGCATTATTTTCACTTATTTAAATGTGTAAGAGATGCTCTCACTGACTGCCATTTGGGCTGCTGCTTAACATAGCTCTTCCAGTCTAGAGACAGTAATTCTGTTCTATCACATCGATCCCCATAATTATTTTATATTCCTACGGTTCAGAATACTACCCTCTCCTTCAACCTTCACTCCTCTGCTCTGAGTAAGAGATATAAAGACTATCCCTTTCTCTGGGAAACATACAATAAATGGCTTTCTTTAAGGTACTATGCCAATATTCTATGTTATATGATCAGCACATAGTAACAATACTTTAGATATTGGTAGACTTTGATTCAAATAAAGACTTTGAGATAAAAAGTAACAGAAATGATCACTGACTTAAAAACTCTAATATAGCACCTTCCTTTCTGTGTTCGTCTATTTTATTGCTCCAAAATTGGGTAGGAACAGATGGGAATGTGGAAAAACTAATGGCAAGATATAAAGAGGAAGTCAAGTAGGAGGCAGAATCATGTAATAAAAACAAACATGCCTGAAGATATTCTCACATCAACTGCACGGACTGGTTCTATGGTAGGAAAGAGTTTGACAATGTGATGCAGAAGTGCTCAGAGGAAGATAAAGTATTTTCATACAACTGCAGCTGTAATTATATTAACATGGAAAATCAATTTCTGAAATATAGTTGGGTTCAATAAGATTGATTTTACTTTTATCGAGAAAGCAAATGCAGATTCGTATTTTTAAATATATAGCTTTTTAAGCTCTAAGATTTTGTGAAAGAAATTAAAAGTCAGAATTTATTTAGTAGCTTTCAAGAGGCAAGTACCACCTGGAATTTAATCAAACCAAAACAAAGGAAACACTAACCAGAGGGACAGATGAACACATGCACTTGAATAAATGGGTCTTGTTTCCTTAAGAAGAAACACTAGAGGAAGCTAGCATCATTCAATAAAAGCATATCTCACCTGCCACAAGTGGCTGGGAGAACATGCTATGACTGACTTTGCAGAACACTTGGAGCTAATACAAATATGGCCCAGCCTTGTGGTATGGCGAGTTCTGAGAATGTTATTCACCACTACACCTTAGAAAAATAAACTATAGAGAAGAAAAAGTGCTTTCAGAACTTCTGAGTATTTCACCCACTTTCAGTCTAATCATGCTTGCAAAGAAATAAAAAAAAATTAACTTAAAAAAATTTTAACAAAAGTTGTGAGCTGTATCAGAAGTGACAAATACTATTAATAATAATCCACTATTACTATGTGTAGTAATCTTGCCTTTCTCCCTTAAAAGGACCAAAATATCATAAATTTTGTTTGTATAGTCCTAGAACATAGCTAAGTATGTAGCAGTTGCTCATTAAATATTAATAGAGCTAAGTAAATGAGAAATAAGTTTGACTGTGGTCAAGAGTCATTCTCTCATTTTAGAGACTTTAGAACAAGAAAGATAAAGAAAAGCCCACAGTCAGAAATGAACAAGAATTTGAGCACAAAGTAGAAATGAGACAGAGAGAACGAGAAACTCAATTTTCATCTTGCTTCTTCATACATTATATGAAAAAGGATGAGATCTGTTCTGATCAAAAAAAAATGGATGAAATAAGTATAAGTAAATTAGAATTGAATTCTCTAGTGAGTAAAGAATTTGTCAGAAATCATCCGGTTAAGCAGAAGGAGTACAAATTCTTAGATTTGATAAATTATATCTCAAGGTACTCAGGAAGCTTCTAAATGGCACTGCTGAGCCACTTGTAGAAATATCTATACAATTAGGAGGACAAAACATCAAAAAAACTAGAAATGTAAACCTATTATATTTTTTGAAGGAGAAAGAATCTTTTTTCAAAGCTTGGCTTTAATAGTATTCAGAGAAAATATAAAAGAACCTTTGAGAAGGAAAGAGCTTTCTAACTATGATTCACAATCTGGAAGCTATAAACCACAGGTGGCAAACACAAGGCCCCTGCAGCCTGAATCCGGCCCTCCACTTGGTTTTATCCAGCCCGGCACCTTGTCTCTAACCAGTGGCAGTGCTGACCGAGCTCCTTGCCCCTAGTTAAGGAGTAGTTACATTTATACAGTCCTAAAATTATATTCGGCCCTTTGAAGGCAACCACAAGGTCAATACGGCCCCCCGTGAAAATAAGTTTGACACTCCTGCTATAAACAAAAAAGCCCCAATAACATTAACTACATGAATATTTAAAATTCCATCTTGTCAAAAACCAGCAAAGTCAAATATAAATAACTAGGGTCAAAATACTTACAAATTATATTACAGACAAAAGATAATTTCCCTATCTATAAAGGACTTCAAACCAATAAGAAAAAAATCAACATATTAAGAGAGATGGACAAAGAATATGAACAAAAGGTTCACAGAAAGGAAAATTCAAATATCTCTCAAGTTTATGAAAAGATACACGACCTCATTCATGATAAAAGAAATACAAATTAAGAATATAATAAAATAATCTTTTTTCCTTATCAGGCAAAAGTAAAAATTCTAATTACATACCATACTGGTGAGAATATGGTAGAAGATAGGCACTCTCACATATATTTTACTGATAGGAACACTCTAGTGAGCAGTTTGACCATATCTGTCAAAATTACGTGATTCTTCTAAAATTTATCCTAAAGACACATACATGTACAAAATAACATGTAGCAAGACTACACATAAGAGCATGGTTTGTAAGAGAAAAAACAATCTAAATATTTACCAGAATGTAAACTAAATTTTTTTTGTTATATTCAGACAATGGAGAATGATGCCACTTTTACAAAGAATGAGGGTGCCCTATAGGTGCTGATATGTAGTCATATGCAAAAGAAAAAAAATCAAGACTTAGATTTTAGAAAAAAACACAGCTACTTTTATATTTAATAGTGAATACAATTACAGTTAATAGATGGTTCCCCCTCTTACCATTCTATTCAACATTTGTATTGGGGTTCTAATCAGGACAACCAATCAAAGGTATGTTGACTGAGGGAAAAAAGGTAAAACTATCTTTATTCATAGATTTTTATTTAGAAAATTCTAAGGAATCCACTAAAAAGCTATCAGAACCAATAAACAAGTTCATCAAGGTTGGAGAATATAAGACCAACGTACAAATATCAACTGTACTTCTATAAATTAACAATGAACAACCTCAAGGTAAAAGTAATAATTCTACTCAAAATAGCATTGAAAATAAAATGAGTAAATGTAATAAATGAAGTGTAAAACTTATACTCTGAAAACTATAAAATACTGTTGAAAGAAATTAAATAGAAAATGATTTTATGTTCATGGATCTGAAGTTGCTAACATTGTTAAGATAGCAATATTATCCACAATGATCTACAGACTAAAATTCCTACTGGAATCCCTGCAGAGTTCTTTATAGATACCAACAAGCTGATTTCAAAATTCATATGGAACTGCAAGGAACTCAGAATAGACAAAACAATACTGAAGGAAAAAAAAAAACAAGGTAGAATAACTAATACTTCCTGATTTCAAAACTTACTACAAAGCTACAATAATCAAAACAGTGTGGTAGTGGCATGAAGACAGGTATATAGACCAGTGGAATATAGAGTCCAGAAATAAACTTTTGCATACAAGGGGGTACCCCCCAAAAAACAGAATTTATTTATAACAAATTGTGTATTTATTCTTACATATTTAAACTTCAGTCACCTTCAAAGTAATCTCCATTTGATGCAATACACCTATCAAGAATTTTTTTTCAACTGCTCAAAATTTTTGAACTCACTGATTTTAATATCTTTTAGTGTGTCTGTCATTTTTTATTTTACTTCTTCCACATGAGCAAAATGTTTTCCTTTGAGGATCTTTTTTCATCCAGGGAAACCAAAAAAATGTTGCTCAGGACAAGATCAGGTGAATAGGGAGGGTGGGGCAGGGGTGTCATGCTATTTTTGGTAAAAAAGTGCTGAACACTCAGAATGGTATGGGCATGTGGACTCACTTGTAAGTCACCCATCATGAAATGGGCAAATGTACTGAAAGAGTCTTAAAAAAAATCACGGAAGCCAAAAGTGCCTCTCACAACAATGCCAACTGGCACACTATTTACAGGTGGGTTCCTAGAACACTCATCTAGCACAGGAAACCTACACTACAAAGGGCCCACCCTCCAGAAGATAATTCCTTTTTTTTTTTTTTTTGGCAGAGGGTCCCCTCTCGTATATGGTCAAATAATTTTTGACAAGGATGTCAAGAACATTCAAAGGAGAAAGGATAGTTTTCAAGAAAATGGTGCTGGAAAACCGGATAATCAAGTGAAAAACAATTAAATAGGACCCTTACCTAACATTATGTAAAACAATTAACTCAAAATGGATCAAAGACCTAAATGTAAGACATAAAACTATAAAATTCTTGAAAGAAAACATAAAAACTTCACAGCACTGGATTTCTCAGATTTCTTGGATACGACACTAAAGCACAGGCAACAAAAGAAAAAAACTGGTTTACTGGACTTCATGAAAATTTAAAAATCTGTGCACCAAAAGAAAATGCCAAGAGTAAAAAGGCAAGCAACTAATGGGAGAATTATTGCAAATCAAAGGGAGCAATATCCAGAACACACAGGAAACTCCTAATATTCTACAACAACGACAACAAAAAACAATTCAAAATGCACAAAGGACTTCAACAGGCATGTTTAAGATAAACAAATGGCCAATAAGCACATGAAAAGAAACCTGTGAGCTAGAAGACATGTCAATAGGAACCTGCCATACCAAAAATCAAAGAGAAAGAAGAATGAAACATGGAACAAAATATCTAAGAAACAAGTGGGACAATTACAAAAGATGTAACATACACATAATGGGAATACCAGGAGGAGAAGAAAAAGGAAGAAGAAGAAATATTTGTGGTATATTTGTTGTAACTAATGAGCTAATACTGACACAGCATTATTAACTAAAGTCTATATAGTTCATATCAGGGTCCACTCTGTGTTGTACAGTTGCATGGGTTTTGACAAATGCTAATGTCATCTGTAAAGGTCTGTACGACCTTTACACACAGGATTAATCACTGCCCTAAAAATGCCCTGTGTTCCACCTAGTCATCCTCCTTTGCACTCTCCCAAACCCCAACAATTATTTTGTTTTTGTATTGTCTCTATAGTTTTGCTTTTTCTAGAATGTCAAATAATTGGAATCATACAGTATGGAGCCTTTTCAGACTGGCTTCTTTCACTTAGCAATTTGCATTTAAGGGTTCCTCTATGTCTTTTCATGCCTTGACAGCTCATTTATTTTTTTATCTCTGCATAACATTCCGCTGTCTGATGTACCACACAGTATTTATCCAAGCACCTTACTGAAAAATTTCTTGGTTACTTCTAAGTTTCAACAATCCACTCACCTGGGTAAATATCAAGGAGCACAACTGCTAGACTGTATGGTAGTAACACTATCTGTAGCTTTGTAAGAAACTGCCAGACTGTCTTCCAAAGTAGTTATATCATTTTGCATTGCTACCAGCAAGAAATGAACAGCTCTCTGTAGGATATGTTTTGCAAATATTTTCTCCCAGTCGGTAGCTTGCCTTGTCATTTTCTTAATGGTGTCATTTGAAAAGGAAAAGTTTTTAATTTTGATAAAATCTCATTAATCACATTTTTTGTTAAGTTCTATGCTTTTTATATCTTACCTAAAAACTTTCTCCTTAACTCAGGGTCACAGTTTTTTCTTATGTGTTCTTTTAGTTTTAAGTCTTAGCTCTTAGTTTTCAGATCTAAGATCTATTTTGAGCTAAGTTTTGAAACCAAGGTGAAGAAAAAGTTGCTGTTCATTTTTTTGTATATAAATATTCAATTGTTCTAGCAACATTCACTGAAAATATTATATTATCATTTTGTCATTGAACTACCATGACACTATTAACAAAAATCAATTCACTGTATGTGTAGGTCTCTTTCTGGACTCTATTCAATGCCACTGACCTATATGCCAAAACTACAATCTTCATTACTGTAGACTGATCATAATCCTTGAATCAGGCCGTGGAAGACATAGCATTTTGCTGTTCTTCAAAACTGTGTTGGCTAGTCTATGTTATTAAAAATTTCAATTATCATCCTGTCAACCTGAAATTCTAACTGGGATTATACTGAATATATAGCTGTTTGCTGAGAAGTAACATGTTAAGAATATTAAGCCTTCAATCCTTCACTTATGTACATATGTACGTATGTATGTCTGTACAGGCATACCTTGTTTTATTGCACTTTGCTTTATGGGTGTCACCCCAAAGCTCTGATGAAGATGTACAAGGATATTAATGTTGTTTCTGTGCCTGCTAACACAACAGCCATTCTGCAGCCCATGGATCAAGGAGTAACTTCGACTTTCAAGTCTTACTATCTAAGAAATACATTTGTAAGCCCTGCCTGGCACAGCTCAGTGGATTGAGCGCAGGCTGCGAACCAAAGCATCACAGGTTCGATTCCCAGTCAGGGCACATGCCTGGGTTGCAGGCCATGGCCCCCAGCAACCGCACACTGATGTTTCTCTCTCTCTCCCCCCCTCCCTTCCCTCTCTAAAAATCAATAAATAAAATCTTTAAAAATATATAATAAAAAAAGAAAAGAAAAGAAATACATTTGTAAAAAAAAAAAAGAAATACATTTATAAGACTACAGCTGCCATGGATAGTGATTCCTCCATTGGATCTGGGCAAAGTAAATTGAAAACCTTCGGGAAAGGACTCATCATTCTAGATGCCATTAAGAACATTTGTGTCATGGGAAAAAGTAGAAATCCCAACATTAACAGGAGGTTAGAAGAAGTTGATTTCAACCATCATGGACGACTTTCCAGATTAAAGACTTCAGTGGAGGAAGTAACTGCAGATGTGGTGCAAAACAGCAAGGAACTAAAATTAGAAGCACAGCCCAAAAATGTGACTGGATTGCTCTAATTTCACAAAACTTTAATAGATAAAGTTGCTACTTACGGATGAGCAAAGAAAGTAGTTTTTGAGATGAAATATACTCCTGGTAAAGGACTTAGAATATAAACTTAGCTGATAAAACAGTGGCAGGGTTTGAGAAGACTTCAATTTTGAAAGAAGTTCTGTGAGTAAGGACTTCACAGCCCTGCCCTCCCACTCTGTAGCCTTCCCCAAATGGTTCTTGCTTTAAAGACCCAGTGCCATATGTCCTTTCTGACCTTTTCACATAGCCACTTGTCATTCCCAGAGTGTTGATTTCACCCTCTCTTGTGATCATTTTTTAGCCACTTGTTTTTTTCTAAGACTTCTGAAAGATCATAACTTTTACAAAGCTTTCCATTGGTAAGAACAAATTAATGATGCAAGTTATTTTACTCACAAACTTAATCCATTTTAAGATCATATCATATAAGTAGAAACTAATCCACCTGCTGATTGCCCAACTGGAATTTTTTATTTTAGTCATTTTTGATTGCAGTGTTTCCAAAGTTTAATAGATGATCCTTTACTTTAATAATAACAACATATAGGACATGATTTACTTTCAGATTCAAGATTTTTGTCACAAATATCAACCATTGTACTGTGTTGTGAAAAAAGTAATAGCTTCATGGTCTGTTAAAATACATAGGGGCAGGCCCTTTAAGCCTGTATTATGTGGCTCACCCTGAGCTCTTGCTGGTACTTTAAAAATAGTTTTTTTACTCTTCCTTTGATGTCATACTGTTAGTTGCCAGTTTTTCTTGTCAGTTTATCTCTTAAAACCCATCCCCATGTTCATTTAATTTACAGCTCTTGATTTATAGATTTAGAAACTAGACAATATTATGTAAGGAAGGTTTTGAGAAGACTTCAATTTTGAAAGAAATTCTACTATGAGTTAAGTGCTATCAAAGAGCTTTGCATGCTGCAGAGAAATCATTCACAAAAGGAAGAGTGGACTGATTAGCAGAATCCACTGTTGTGTTATTTTAAGAAATTGCCAGGGTTATCCCAACCTGCAGTAACCACTACCCAGATCAGTAGGCAGCTATTGACAGAGAGGCAAGACCCTCCACCAGCAAAATGATTTTAATAATTTTAAAAATTATTTTAAAATAATTTTTTAGAAATAAGGTATGCCCTGACTGGTGTGGCTCAGTGGACTGAGTGCTGGCCTGCTAACCAGGGAGTTGCTGGTTCGATTCCCAGTCAGAGCACATGCCTGGGTTGCAGGCTGGGTCCCCAGTAGGGGACACATGAGAAGCAACCACACATTGATGTTTCTGTCTCTCCCTCCCTCCCTTTCCTTCTCTCTAGAAGTGAATAAATAAAATATTAAATAATAAAAAAAGAAACACAAGGTTTTTTTTTAAAAAGAAATAAGGTATTTTTAAAATTAAGATATGTAATGCTATTACATAATGTTATTGCACACTTAATGAATTACAGTATAGTGTAAACTTATCTTTTATATGTACTGGGAAACCAAAAATGTTGTGACTTCCTTTATTGTGGTGGTCTTGAACCAAACTCATAATTATCTCCAAAGTATGCCTGTGAAATAAGCCAGTCAGAGAAAGACCAATACCATATAATTTCACTCATATGTGGAATCTAATGAACAAACTGAACAAACAAGGAAAACAGAGACAGGCTCATAGATGGTGCGCAACCTGACAGCTCTGGGTGGGGGGAGATTAGAGGGTAGAGAGATTGAGCAAAAAGGAAAAAGAACTCATGGGCATGGACAACAAACAGTGTGGTGACTGCAGGGGGTCGGGGGTTTAAGGGGACTAAATGGAAATGGGAAAAAATTAAATTAAAATTAAATAGAATAAAAAATAAACTAAAAAATAAAAATAACCAAAAATCAATCAATCAATCAATCAATCAGTACCCTTGCTGTTGCTGAAAATGGAGATAGGACCATGATCTTTTTCACAAGTCCCATTAAAACATGGCTATTCAGTTAGAGTTTCCCTAAAACTTTAAATGTGTTAGGCTAAAACTAAGGGTCATTTCACCCTGTTTAAAGTCAGCAAAGAAAAGGCATAAAGTGGTCCAATTTTGATGGATACAAAGATTTCATTAAGTGGTTAGCACTGTTTGCTAACTAAGCCTAAGTTCTAAAACAGCAATACCTGAAAAGACCTCTGCAAAAACAATTTAAAAAATAATTTGGCCCTGGCTGGTGTGGCTCAGTGGATTGAGCCCGGGCCTGTGAACCAAAGGGTCACAGGTTTGAATCCCAGTCAGGAGACATGCCTGGGCTGCAGGCTAGGTCCCCAGCAAAAGAAACACAGAGGCAACCACATATTGATGTTTCTCTCCTTCTCCCTCCCTTCCCCTCTCTAAAAATAAATAAAGTCTTTAAAAAATAATTTAATAATCTTAGCAATAAACCCATATACCTTAGCAAGTGATTTTACAATAGGATTCTCCATAATCCCCTTGAGGAAAATTAGGTCTATTTCTTCTGCTCCTGTAGATGAGGGCAGCTCCGTAAGGTTATCCAACACTTGCTGCATTGCTGCTGAGATAAAAGCAATATATTAACAACAACAACAACAACAAAACCCTTCAGTAAGCACATACCAAACATAAAGATGTTGTAAATATTATAGAATTGTACACTTGAAATAGGTAATGTTATTAACCAATGTCACCCCAATAAATTTTAAAAAGCCTTAATTGTCAAGCCATTATTAAATGATTATAAAATAACTCAAAGGCATTAACAATGAACACTCTTTTGAAAAGAATCACATTTTTAAAAACCTGAATTGTTAAATAGTGTAAGTTTCAAATTGATTTCTCATGAATTAGTAGCAGGACAGGTTTTTATATGCAATTTGGGCTTTATCAGGCTACCTTTCACATACTTATAATCTTATACTTCCTTTATATCTTCAAATAGAAAAACACTACTTAGGAAGAAATATGAAACTTTCATAGAGGTATAAACAAGTATAGAGATTGAAATAGTAATCAAGAAACTTCCCACAAGTCCAGAACCAGATGGCTTCACTGGCGAATTCTATCAAACATTAAAGAATTAAAACCAATACTTCACAAATTTCCCCCCCAAAAAGGAGAGGAGGAAACACTTCCCAAGTATTCTATGAGAATCTGATACCAAATCCAGACAAAGGGATCACAAGAAAATTACAGCCAATATCCGTTATAAATGAGGTTGCAAAAACATGTAATAAAAGACTAGCAAACTGGATCCAGCAACATACAGAAAGGATTGTACCCAATGACCAGTAAAATTTATCCCAATAATGCAAGGGTATTCATCAATATATGGAAATCTATCACTGTAATAAACAGTATTAATAGGACAAAAAATGGTATCTAAATAGACACAGAAAAAACATTTGACAAAATCCAATATCCTTTGATTATAAAAACATCAACAAATACAAGAGAAATGTCTTCAACTTGATAAAGGAGATCTATAAAAATTTCCATAGATTACATCATACTTAATAGTAAAAAACTGAAGGCTTTCCCATAAAGTCAGGAACAAAACAGGAAGTCTACTCGTGCCATTTCTACTCAACATTCTACCGCAGGTTCTAGGTGGGGAGTTAGGAAAGAAAAAGAAATAAAAGGCATCAAGATTGGAAAACAATAAGTAAAACTATCTTTTTTTCTTTTTATAGATGACATGTATATAGAAAATCCTAAAGACTATACAAATAAATAAATTTATTGGAACTTATAAATTTATAAATGAGTTCAGCAAGGTTACAGAATGCGTGATCAAAATATAAAAATCAATTGTGTTTCTACACACTAACAATGAACAACCTGAAAATGAAACTAAGAAAACCATTCCTTTTATAACAATATCACAAAACAATTAGAAATCAGGAATAATGATCTCTAATAAAGAAAGGTGTTGTGCAAGGTTTTGTACACTGGAACTATAAAACATCATTGAAAGAATTAAAGAAGACAATAACAGAAAGGTATCCCATTTCATGTTAAGATGGCAATATACACAGAATTGAGCCACAGATTTAATGCAGCCCTACCACAATCTCAGCTGCCGTGTCTTTTTTGTTGTTGTTGTCGCAGAAATTGATAAACTAATCTTAAAATTCATATGAGAAATGCAGAGGACACAGGACACCCAAATAACTTTCAAAAAGAACAAGGCTGGAAGATGCACACTTAATTTCAAATCTGACTGAAGAGCTACAGTAAACAAGACTGGCTTAAAGACAGACGTATAATTAAATGCGAGTCCAGAAATGAACCCATGGTTTAGTCAGTTGATTTTCAACAAGGATGAAAAGACAGTTCAATGGAGGAAAGAACAGTATTTTCAACAAATGGTACTTGGACAAATGAATACGCACGTGCAAGAGAGTAAAGCTATAACCTTTTTCCTTCCCTATCAGTCCTGATTTTACTCAGATTATTTATATTAGTTTTATCTCCTTTTCATATTTCTCTAAAATAAGTCTACGAATATTATCGCTGTTTATTTTTAACATTCATTTTCTATTTTTATTAAAATAAAATGTAAACACTGTTTAAAGTCAGATTGTATTACTAAGTGGCTTATAATGAAATATAGCAGTTCTCTGTTCCGTATTATCCACCCCCCTCCCAACTCATCCCACCTCTCCAGAAGCAACTACTTTGAATTTAAGTTTCTTTTAATCACATCTATATTTCTGAATATATGCTGTTGCTACTTTTTAGTTTATCCACTCAGACATTATCTATTTATTTTCTGTTAGAATACAAGAGGGTTAAGCTTTTACCTTCCCCTATCTCTATGCTGGCAATTTTCTTTTTTAAATAATTAACAGTAGGTGCTTTTCATATGGGACTCCTACAAGTTTTTTTGCCCAAATGTTCCAACAAACTTTTCAAAGTTCTAGCAGTAATTTTTCCAAATGCTCAAGCAATTTTCTAACTCTATCAGACCTATTCCCTGGCTTCTACCCTTAAACTCCCTCCCAAAGTGTTCTTTCCCTGCACTTTAAGTCTTGAGGCTCCTACTCAGAATATGTAAATGAGTGACATTTTTGGAAGTAAAGAGGTGAACAGGAGAAAAAACATGCCCTTAAAACAAAGAGAAGGAAAACCAGTATTGGCTATGCTGAAGAAAGAAGACACTAGGAAACAGAAGCTACTTCACAATTTTGCTGGAGGCCCAACGCGTACCTTTAAGTGGGCGGAAAACAATGGAATCAACAATTTTTAGGCGTATTTTTACCCTCTGACTATAAATGTAGTTTAAGGTTTACTTTTCATACTTTTTTTCTTTCCTTTGACATTCTGTATTTGCCATTTCTTTCATTTTAAACTTTTATTATGGAAAATTTCAGGCATACATAATTGAAGACAAAATAATACAACGAGCCCAATAACCATCAGCTCCAACGAGCAGCACATGGAAGCCTTGTTTCCTGCTCCCACATACTTTCGATCCTACAGAACTTTGAAGCAAACCCTAGACCTCATATTTCAGTGTATATATCTAAAAAATCAAGACTCTTTAAACAAAACACTGTTAGCACAAAATATGTAACCAAAATCCTGTTAGCACATCTAAAACACAATAATTCCTTAATATCATCAAATATCTAGTCAGTGTTCAAATTTCCAGTTGTATTATTACAGGCTTTTTAAAAGTGTATCTTCTGTATTGGTTCTTGAGGTACTTAAATTTTTATATTTGCACTGAATTAAGTGGCAAGAAAAGTGGCAGAGATTGTGAAATACACTGTTGGTTATTCTGAACATCTTAAATTGTTTCATTTTGGATTATACGAAATTTAGTTAAAAACTGGTAAACTTGTCAATATCCCATGTCCTGGAAAGGGAATCTTGAATACCATAACGTTGCCAAACATTCTGAAACTAATTTGTACATTTAATAGAGTTCTAATGGAAATATACAGCAGACCCCCACACAGCCACGCTTTCAGGCCAGGCCTGGCTTGAACGACCCCACTGGGAAATGGCCAGGGAGCTCCAGAGCACCTGGGCTCATGACATGGGGCAATGGCACAAACCAGTGATTTCCAACTGAAGTGCTGCAAAAAATTTTAAAACATGCAATACCTGACAATTTAGTCATAGGCACTGACCTCTTTTCTCTTAGATGGTCAAATAAAAGAATGACTAAAGCCAATACAATAGCTGTCTGGTGTGAATGAATCAAAATTACCTTTTTTTACAGATTGGCAAAAGATATATTTTTTGGTGCTGCAGAATTTTCATAATTAATTTATGTGTGCCATGAAATGAAAATGGCTGAAACATCACTAGCAAAAACCTATGAAGTTTTGCATGGGGTGGGGAGGTCATGCGTCAGGCAGTTAACTGGCTGTCCAGGGTGAGTATGTTGCTGATGAAGGTTGACCTGGTGTTTGTACTACTATGTATTTTTGTGAAGAAGCAAATAATGTGCTTTTCAACAAAATCTTGAAGAAGACCTTGTGTCCCTGTAGGACACATGCCCCCAAAGACTTGAAAGAGGACACTGACACTGGACTATTTAGGCTTTGGTTGATCAAGTATGAACCCTAGTTCCTTGTGCAGGATGATGCAAGACTGCTGCATCTGGAAACCCAAGGGAAATCAGAGTAAACCTACCTGTACAGGATGAAACTCTTGGATGCCAGCCATGCCAGGATCCCATTTCAACATGAAGGTTGGCATCCCCATTCCTTAATGAGCAAGAATTTCTGCTCCTACCTGCTGGAACTTTGACACACCAGTATCCTTTGCAAGGGTCTGTGCAAGGCCCTGATTGACATCCTGATGGATGGCTCCCTACGGGAACCAGGTCTGTGGACAGAGTACCTGCACTATCCAGAGGCACTGACTGAGCTGGCCACAGTGATCAAAGCACAAGGTGAAAGGTCTTGGCAACAAAACTAGTCAGCAGCCAAAGACCCAGTCTCCTGAAGTCTCCCCAACCACCACCAGGTGACCTACGTCCCTTTCAGTCAAAAGAATAAACTAGCCAAGCTCTGTCTTGCTGAAGCCACAGCCAGTCAGACTGAGGTGTGCTTGCCAGACAGCCCCAAGGTTGTCCAGCTCAGTAGGTCCAGACTGGACCAGCCAAAGCCCCATTGAGCCCAAAGCTCTTAGAGGATCAGTCCTCAGTCCTTTCTTATGTGGAGTTTCAGAACATCTGCTAAGTATTTATTTTCCCCTGGTAGCACTTTTTTCTGAAGTTGCAATCAGATGTTATTCTCAATGTTCCTGTCAATGCTTCTTTAAAAATCCTCACTTGGTTTTGATCATAGTTCACCTTTCCTGCTACAGACTATTTAACCCCAAAGGTGAAAGTTGGGGTAAGGGTATTTGGTGTCTTTCCTATCTTCCCTTTGTATCTGGTTGAATGGGAACAATTTGAGGCATCTCAGAGTTGATTGGTGGGAAAAACAGACAGGAATTGTTGGGGAGGTTAGGTGAGGTTGTGGGCTCCAGATAAACCAGGATGTCAAAACATTAACACAACCTCCCTGCTATGCAAATATCTGCCCCAACACTTTCACTCTATACTCTGTTGTGAATAAAATGATGTTCTGGCACTTGGCATAATCCCATCTCCCCCTTTTTACTGGGATGAAGAGTATGAGACGGGAGAGTGAGAAGGAATGGTTTTCCCTAACAAGCCAAATCACTGGTCTGATTTTATAAATTAGTTATCTAATAACACAAACTATTTTAAAAAATACAATTGTTTTTTTAACTAAATTATCCTAGACACATATGAAAAAATAATTGAGAAAATATATAAGAAATGAGAGACTTAACCTTATAAAATATTAAAACATGAACTAAATCTATAATAATTGCTCAGACATGAATAACCACAAGGCAACTCTAAAGTATGTAAAAGTTTAATATATGAAATAGGAAGTCCTCTGTAGTGGGAACCTTGCAACGTTGGTTGGGAGCCAGAGAAACAGGGAAGTGTCCCAATTTACTCAGAGATTCCAGGAAAAAAGGAAAGTCCCAAAACTCAAAAGGTAAGGTATTTTTTTTTGTTTGTTTGTTTTTTTGCAAGTTCCACTTCTCCATAATCACTAGAGGACAGACTCTTAATGAGAAGCTAGATTCAATAACATATAAATGGGATTCTTATTTGAGCTAAAGAAAATTTAATATATTTAATCTAGACCCTTCGATTACAAATATGAACAAATCAAGAATCAAAAAACACTTAAGAAAACTAGTAGCATGAATACAACTCATCAAATTCAACAAACTGAAGCATTAACCACCAAAAAAACCCCACAATTATTTCAGACACAGTTGAGGGGAAAAAAGAAAGAGCAAAAGAGATAAAGAAAAAAGATTAAATTATAATGTGTAGGAATATCAAACTGAAGAATTCTCCCACAGGAAAAGGGCAATAAGAAAAAAGTGAGAAAAATACTATGGATCATGAAAGACCAAAATTTACAAGGTAATGAGAAATTCAGAAATAGAAAAAAATTAATAAAAGGGAAAGCAGAAATCAACTCAAAAATAAAGAACCATAGATTTGGTCAATAAGCTAGCTCTTTCAAAAAACAAAACAAAACAAAACAATAAAAACAAATACTTGGCCAGTCTGATTCAGAAAAGAAGACAAATAACATTAGGAATGCAATGAGAAAGTAACTGTGGGCATAAAGATTAAAAAGAGAACACAATGAACAACTTTATTCTAAAATTGAGTCAAGTAGAGATTTTTGCAGAAAATGTCAATTACTGTAGTAGAAACAGATAAAAATGGAAATAGTTCCTAATAGAAGAAACTGCAAAGGTTTTCTAAGATATCTTTTTATAAAGATGTTAGCCCTCAGCAGATTTAAGAATAAATTTTAACAAACCTTCAAGAAAGAGGTAATTAATGTTTTTTAAATAAAACAGAAAAGACTGAAAACTTTCCAACTTCTATGTGGATTTCAAAACTCAAAGAAAATCAGCCCTGGCCAGGTGGCTCAGGTGGTTGGAGAACTGCCTCATACATCAAAAGGTTGCAGCTTCAATTCCTGGTCAGGGCACATACCTAGGTTTCAGATTCCATCCCTGGTAGAAGTGTGTATGGCAGTCAACCAAATGATGTTTCTCACATCGATGTTTCTTTCTCTTTCTCTCTCTCTCTTATCAGTAAACATGTCTTCAAGTAAGGATTTAAAAAAAAAAACTCGAAGAAAATTATAAACTAAACCCACTGATGAGCATATATACAAATATCTTAAACATATTGGCAAACTGAATCTAACAATGTCTTTAAAATTAATAATTAGGAGCAACTAACAATTTATCCTAGTAATATAAAGATGGTTTAACATTAAAAAATAAATATTGGATTGGTCAAAAAGTTCATTCAGATTTTTCAATAAGATGGCTCTACTTGTGCTTAGTTGTCTTTAACTTTATTCAAAATAATTTTGTTAGACTGTAATGTGACAGCTGTCGTATCAGCAGGCATTTTAGAAAAAAAAACATCAAAATTGGTGAATTTTTGTGTGGCCATTTTAATATTGAAGATGGAAGAAAATAAACATTTTCAGCATATTATGCTTTATTATTTCAAAAAAGGTAAAAACACAACTGAAATGCAAAAAAAGATTTCTGCACTGTATGAAGAAGGTGCTGTGAATAATCAAATCTGTCAAAAGTGGTTTGCGATGTTTTGTGCTGGAGATTTCTCACTGGACGATGTTCCACAGTTGGGTAGACCAGTTGAAGTTGATAGCAATCAAATCAAGTCTTTTGACAACAACCAATGATATACCACAGAGGAGATAGCTGACATACTCAAAATATTCAAATCAAACCCTGAAAATCATTTGCACCAGCTTATTTATGTTAATCACTTTGATATTTGGGTTCCACGTAAGTTAAGCGAAAATACCTTCTTGACCATATTTCCACATGTGATTCTCTACTTACATGTAACAAAAACATTTCATTTTTAAAACAAACTGTGATGGGTGATAACAAGCGCATAGTTTACAATAAGGTGGAATGGAAGAGATCATGGGGCGAGTGAAATGAACCACTAGCAACCACAC
>PVIA01009195.1:0-63467 GCA_004024845.1 Tonatia bakeri | reverse complement strand
ATTTCATACTTTAGCATACACTTTTAGTTTAAGATGAGTCATCTTAGGCTAGCACCAGATGTAACTTTGGTTTTCTTACTAGCATCCTGGTAATTCTCAATTTAACATTACGAAAAGGCATCAGGAGCCTAAGATCTTAGGAATTCAACACATTATTATATCTTACTTTTCTGCCAATTTTTCAATGAAGACTGTTACTGAATTGTTCTCATTTCCAACTTCCTGAATATGAGCATTATAATATTTTCCATCTGATTCCAAGCGAACCTGAAAGAGCAAAAGAGACAGAATACATCTAGTCTCAAGTCTACTGGCAGATCTGGCTTCTGCCAAACAAAAATACGTTTCTCCAAATGGAGTTCACTATCTACTTATTAGAAGCAAGTTGATCATCAAGACTGCCAGTTTGGTCCAGGGGAGGCAGTGCATGCTGAAAGAGCCTACATCTATTCACAAAAGTTTGTAATTAAAATTTAATATAAATATTAAAATTTTTTCTAGAAATCTGTAGATTAGTTTTGTTGAACACTTATTAATGACTAAAACCACAATCTTGGAAAAACAAATTACTGATTCTTTAAAGAAGGAACTAACCTGACACTTGTCTCCCAAACAGTAATGTCTTCCAGCATACTCCATGTAATCAGTTTTTTGATGTTCTATTAAAAAAAGTGAAGAATCAAGCTCAAAGTGTTTCCTTTCCTATTTTATATCATTTAATATTCTAATTTACTTTTACCATAGTGTCTTTAAAATGCTACCTCCGTAAGTAAAAACCAGGGGGGGGGCAGGGTCCTAAAGGGTCATTCTACATCACTCCTGATGGGTTATTTCTGTGGTCAATTTAAGGAGACTTGCAAACATAGTTTTGTGCTACAAAACACAAATAAGTGGAAATTAGGAGGTTCCAATCTTAGAGTTGGTCAAACACCAATAAGGTAAAATTTGAAAGTAACACACCTCAATAAAAAAAAAAAATTCATAGCTTTTTCAAAGCAGCCCATTATTTTTAACAACTTATTGTGTTCCACTAGGTCTTAACCTCATTTATATTGTTAACTATACCTAGGTTCATGTGGTTCAATGTGTTGAATATGAAACATTAAAGGCTACCTCTAAAAACTTTAAGGCCTACTTTAACCAAACTACTCAACTCTGTCACAAATCTTTACTTGTGGATGCTGAAATCTGAATTTCATGTAATTTTCATTTGAATTTCATATAATACACTGCCCTTTCATTTTTTTTTCTGCAGCTCAAAAATTTAAAGACTGTTCTTACTTAGCTCACACAGCATACAAAAAGATGTGGCAGGTCATAGCTGGTACACAGGCCATAGCTTGCCAACACCTGACTGACTCATTTATTAATGAGGGCAGTCTTAACCCTTTAAATTTAAGATGAGCTTAGTTATAATTACTACATGTTTCTGGCACTCTCAGTTATCTAAAGGCTGTCTCTACACAATCTGCTAAGTTGGAATCCCTAATAAACATCAGACTCTAAATGATTCCTCCCATTTCTAAACCTACCGTTATTTTTAGACTATAAGATGCATGTCCTGTCCACCCCACCCCCATTTGGGAGGAACAATGATCGTTAATGCTACTGTTGAGTTCTGTTTACATTTACATTGGTGAAATATTATGTTATTTATGTTATTAAATATTTTTACCACATTTTTTGCTTCAAAATTTTTTTCCTATTTTCATCCTCTAAAACTTAGGTGTGTCTTATGGTCTGAAAAATATGTTATTTGTCCTCCTTTGGATTTAAATCATGTTACTGAGTAAGGCAAAAAGTAAGTACTTGGCTGTTTTTCATATCAGTAGAGTGAAAATGTCTTTGATTAGAAAAAACTTGCAAAATTATTCTCCTGGATCTGTCAGGATTCAAAATCATCCTACTGATATTTCATTACCTTTTCTGCTGTCCAACCAAACATCAAATTCTACATTACGATAGATTTCTGGATCCAGAGCTTTGAGCACCTTATAGGGGAAGAGCATCTTTGATGGATTTTCTGGAGACTAAAACAAAAAATAATCATGCTGCAAACTCACCATCATTGTATGAAGAAGAAAGAATTAAAGTCTTTTTTTTTTCCCTTTAAAAAAACTGTACATATGCCTCCCTTTCCTTCTTTATTGCAAGAAATAAATTCCACAATAAATTTTACTATGCATTTTAAAAATCAGGAGGCTAAAGAAGCAATATGCAAATAATCTAAAAGATTTTTAGATGGAAGAAGGGAAATATTGTCTCAAGCAGCCCACAACTCAGGATATACCATATATAAATCAATGCAACACAGACCAGAATTAAAGGTTCAATCAGAGCTATTTAACAAGTCTCCTCTTAATATGCACAGAGGTGCAGTTGTTTCTGTACCCTAAAATCACCTGGGAAAATCTGAAAACTTATTTCATTTTGGCCAAAATCTCTTATAATTTTCAAAGGAATTACCTTTTTCTTCTGCTTTCCTAGAATCTCACCATATTCAATACTGTTCTCAAATTACCAGCCCTTGGGGCATACATAAAGATTGTTACAATACAATAATATGTGCCCTATTGAGCTAGCCTCAAACTTTAGGTCTGCTTAATTTTAAGCCTATACAGATGATAAAATTTCTCCTGTTTCTCCAACCAGGATTATTACCTATTTTCTTTGAGTTGATAAGGATAAGCATTATATTCTTTAATGACAAATAGAAACCTCAGTATTGTAAAACTGATTACGAACTAATTATCTACTGGGTTCATAAATCTAACTTGAAAACAAATAGCTTCTGAAATGTAAGTGTTCAGTTTGCTTTAAAAAAATCTATAATTCCAAATAAAAATTCAGAGAACATTAAGCATACATTTTACCTTTTCAGATTAAGACTTCCATAAAGGAAAATATCAACTCCTCCCCCACCCCATATTATTAGAATGGACCATTTGACCTTAACTAGTTTAGGTTATAAAGCTGCAAACCAAAATTATGAAAAGTCTTTGCCCTAGTAAATCTCAAACCTTTGCTTCTTCTGTTCCTCCATTGCACCCCTCTGGTGTATTTTCAACACTGCAGGAATCACCCCACTCATCAGTCCTAATTGAAAAGATTTAGAACAAAGAGTTTTATATAAAAGTACTAGCTAAGAAAATCTTAAATCTAGTGAATATCCTACCACCTAGTGGTACTACAGTAGGTCAGTTCTAAAAATGAGGCAAATACTTTTCCATTCAGTATCTGCATTTATGCTTCCTTTGTATAAGTATGTGCTACGATACACTTAGCAGATTACCTCCTGTATTTCATAACTCCCGGGGGGAACAATGCTTAAGATGGGAGGTTCCTATGATTCCCCACCCTCCTAGCATTTACACCCTTGTGTGATTCCCCTCTAAGTTTACTTCTAACCAATAAACAGGATGTATGCCATTATATTATGTAAGAATGTAGTGCTTGTCTTACTAGTCACTCACTCTTGATTATAAGGAAGCAAGCAGCCATGATTACCAACCCCATGTGGCAAGGAGCTGAGGGTTACCTCTGACTGACAGACAGTAAAACACTGGAATTTTCAGTCCTACAGCTTCAAGGAAGTGAATGCTACCAAGAACCATGTGAGTGGGGAGGTGGATCTATCCCCCAGTCAAAACTCCAGAAAAGAACTCAATCTTGGCCAGCACCATCATTGCTGTCTTTTGAGATCCTAAGAAAAAGAGCCAGCTAAGATGTGTCCAGATTCCTAATCCACATAAATTGTGAGATATGTGTATTAATTTAAGCTGTCTACTTTGTGGTAGTATTGTTATGTAGCAATAGAATACACCCTGCCTTCCTAATACTGTAGTTTCTGTAAGCCTGAGTCCTTTAAAACAAATCAGAGAAGAATGAAGCAACTTATTTGGGAATGCAGGGTGCTATCCCCTGCATTCCCAAGCAAGCTAAAAAAAAAAACAAACAAACAAAACACACGCACACACACACACAAAAAAAACCCTCTTCTATTACCAAATGAAAAATAATTCAAAGCATTAACTATCCAAGACATAAAACAGGAAGGCAAAAACAAACACAAACACACACAAACACACACACACACACACACACACACACACACACAAAAGGTGAGACCTGACTGGCACCAAGCTTATTTGAATTTCCAGGCAGAACTAGTATTTGGGAAAAAATACTTCAAATACAAAGATTTTTACTAAAGCTGCTCATTAACAGCTGCTTCGTCAGAGGCCACAATCTATACTCCTAGTGAGTACAAAAGGCAGATCCTAAGCTGCTAAAACTCCCCTTAGCTTGAAAGGGGAGACTTTTTTGGACTAGCTGGATGGGTGTGTCAAGTAACCACACTGAACCCCAATTATCATCTACAAAACTATGGCCCTAGTTTAGAATCAGTTTTTTTTTCTGAAACTGTGATCCAAAGCCTATCTACATCAGAACACTTGAATACATCTGTTAAGAAAGCAAATCCCTGGCCTTACTCTGACCTGAAGGTAGTCCCTACCTTCATAATAAGGATCTACCTTACTACGGTAGATAAGAATCTACCTTTCTAACAAGTACCCTAAATAATGTGTACACAACCAAAGTTTGAGAATCACAGGACTAGGCAATTTTAAAGTCTCTTCTAGCAATAAGAAAAACAAAAACAAAAAGTGATTCTGACTTGGATTGAACCCCCAAAGCCTGAGCATCTCAAAATACAACACATCTTTTTGGACAAAACTTCTCTTCCCCCATTAAAAAATGTACCTCTTTATAAACACATACATACATACATATACATACGAGAGAGAGAGAGAGACAGAGAGACAGAGACAGAGAGACAGACAGACAGACACACGGAGACCTTTAGAGAGCAAGAATGAATGTGTATGTGTCTTTGTGTGGTCTACGTCATAAAAGCTTGCCAGGTCTCTTCCATTTTCAAATAATGACACAGAAAGATGATGATCTGATAGTTGATACCCCCTTTCCTTTTATTACCTATCCTGAGTTGAACTCTTGTAGGCAACATGGGTATCCTCACTACCAGTGACAGCACTGTTTTTGTTCTTCTTGGAACTACTTCGAAACAATTCAACTGCAGTCTTCAATGTTTCTTCATCCACAAAAAACACATCTTTATAGAGAATTTCATACAATACAGCTGAAGAAAAAAATGGTCAAAATTCCAATTATCCAAATAACATTTAACAATGTGAAAACAGCCATAACCCAGGATACAAATTCAATAGGTACCAATTCAAGGTTTTAAAAATAATTATTTATGGCAGGTCTCACCATTTAAAGACTGGCAACAAATCACACCCAAATATTTCTATTATAAAGCCTTCACATACCTTGACAAACAGCTGCACTTGACTGAAATTGTTTTGAGTACACTGAATCATAATGACCATTACTTGAATAGCAGAGTAGAATCTAAAGAAAAATACACAAAATGACAATGAATGTTATGTATCTTACAACCATGAAATACTTAAAATTAAGTTGCAAATCAGAAACTGATGAATTAAAATGTTTTATTTAAAAAGTGATTTTTAGATTCCACATAAGTGATATTATACAGTATTTATCTTTCTCCATTCGACTAATTTCACTTAGCATAATGTATCAATTTTATCTCAATAAAGCTGGGGGGAAGTGATCTTTAAAATCTAAGCATAAATGCAAGCTATACCTCAGAGATTTTCTTGACAGGGATTTTTAAATGCTGAGATTAAACCACTAAGGCTACACTGTGAGCCTCAATCACATTCTGATTAATATAGCAAACAAATACTAATTTACAACTTGGAAAAGACAGGAACTTTTATAAAATCAATGCATGAATATAATGGAAAGCCTAACAGAAGACAAAAGACCCAGCTGAGCTTCTAAGAATGACTGGACAAATTAAATCAAATACCCAAATACCCCAAACTCTGATATGGAAGACTTCAATTTATTCAAAATGTTATCCACCGTACTGAACAGCAATATGTAAGTAGACTATGTAAGAGCAATACTGCTCAAGAGACTTCCTTGATGGATACAAAATCAATTTCTTAGCTGATTCCTTTGATATCTAGTTTTTTTCAACAACAATTCCAAGGCTATGCATACTAACTGAATTATTTCAGTAAAAATTCTCCCTGGCTCCACGAGATGAAATTTGTTTAGACGCTTTAAAACTGTTTTTGAACTTTTGTTCAAAAACCTCTGTCTTGTGTAAGGGATGTAATCCCTAGTGATTAAGTCTATTTTACTTGAAGTCATTTCTGGTATCGGCAACATGAGGTACCAAAGATGATTCTCTGTGATCTATGGGAGGATGTTGCCACAAAGCTTCCCTGGCAGATTACCCTAAGGACTCTTTTCCTACCTTCCCACACCACCCTGGGCTAACTTCTGCTAATAATTAAGTTCTCTGAAACTAGACCTATTGCTCTGATACCAGGTCTATTATTCTTCTATAGCGCCACCCCCTTTTTTTTAAAATCCGAACTCCCAACTCCACCAGTATAATCCATTCCAAAGCACTGAGGGCAAGTATCAAGCAAAAGTTTACTCACAGTAAAGTTTAAGTTATTAAGTTTCACCCACCCCAAGGGGCATTTGCATTTAAGTGTTTATTAATACCAAAGAACATTGAACAGACCGTGAACAGAGAAGCTATTTTAGAAGAACTAGGAACTCCAACTAAGAGAGATATAATAACTGGAGGCATTGTTAAGGAGTAAAGGAACCCAGTTAACAGAACTGATGAATAAAAAGCAGAAAAGAAAACAGGTGACGGTACAATTTCTCTATTCAGTTGGCAATCAGTTCCATTTTGATTAGAAGAGGAAAAACTAGGCATGATAGCTTTTATGTTTCTGGTGGTATCTCAACATAAAATAATAATTCTCTCACAAATTGTGGGTAATGTGTTTGTTGGGGGTGCCAGGTGGGAAATAGTGGCAGTAAATTAATAAAAAAAATGAGGCAGATCTACATTACTGACGACAGATATCTAAAAAGAACATGTAACAGAATGTTAAGTGTAAATGAGCCTACCTACATTAAAAAATGCAAAGAGAATCATATAGAAGGATATACACCAAAACTTAATAGCTATTACTATGAAGCATATGAGATTGAAGAATATGAATGGAGACCTGACTTTTTACTTTACTTTTCCAGATTTAATTTTATTTTGTTTTTAATATAAGTATTCATGTCTATTCTTTCTAGATAGAGCAAGTGGGCTGAGTGAAGATGGCTAGCTTCCAACAGCATTCACTTTGACACTGAATAACCTCAAAATGCAGAGTTCAAGGTCAACAGAGAAGGTGAAAGGTACCAAGGTGAACACTAGGCATTTATTTCTTTGAAAATTGGCTCCAAAATATATTTTATGGAAGGCTAGTTAATAATATTCACTGCTTTAATAAAGTTATTTTTGAAAACCCAAACAATTCAAATATAAATGTTATGACTTGAACTGAGATACAGTAACCCAGTTTTAAGCAAAGCAAGGTGACACATAAGGAAAGTATCTGCCGCCACTTGGCTTTTCCATACTAAATTTCAGTATGAACACACACATTCACTTTATATATGTATTCCGAAATCAGACATATATATACTATCCTGTGCATGGAAATACCCAATGGTTGATAAGTTTTAGCTCTGTGTATATGTATAGATGATAATAATATATATGATATTCTCATGGTTGCACACACTCAAAAGAACTTATCAGATCAATGTCTCTGAGATATAGAAGACTTATTTGAAAATGGAGCTGTATAATTTGTAGTAACTAGGAGGTAGGTATATAAAGGTTCACTATAAAAGTCTTTTAATTTTTCTCTATATGAAAATTTTAAGAATACAATGTCAGGGCAAAATATTGAACTACAGGTTTAAAGAGTCCTGGTAAAGATCTAAATGTCTAAATCTCATCTCAGGTAATGCTGTGCACAATGCTAAAACAAAAGTTAATGGTCCTCTTCCTCAAACAATTCTGATTTTATCATATCTCTATTTAAAAACTTTGAGTGTTTTAGGGCAACTGTACTGATATCTGAAATTTACTTTGAAATACATAAAAATCAAGATGGATTAATGAATGGATAGAGAGATGAATATATATCTGATTAAACAAGGATACTAAAATGTTAACAGTAGACTCTAAGTGGTGGGTATGGATGCTGACAGCAGATTTTTTTTAACTTTTCTGTGTTTGAAAATTTCCAAAAATATTGAGAAAAAACTTCAATTAACTATTCTGTACAATAAAAATGACAAACTCTTAGCATGGCCTACTACACCCCTCATTATATAAATCTAGCTTATCTTTTCAACATTGCCCTCCCTCCATCAAACTATTTGAGTCCCAAAGGGTCTCTTGCTTCCATGCCTTTGCATATAGTGTTTCCTATGAGTAGAGTGCCCTTCATACTTGTGATACTCATCTTTTGACACTCCACTTAAATGTCACTAACACAATGAAACTTTCTAAATTCCCTTAAGCAGAGTAAAGTGCTTTTTCTTCTATGGTCTTTGCACATACTTCTATTATACAACTTGTCACTTCCCAAACATTTACATGTCTTTGGAGGGCAAGAATTTTATTGTATTAATTCTGGTGTCCACAAAGCCCAGTAAAATGCCTGGCATACTATAGGAGCTTCATGTTTGCTGAACAAATTAGATGGTGGTACCACTGATAAAACAATTAATGTGCCCCAATTTATACTTACCGTTTAAGTTATCTCTTGCATCCTAATGCCAGTTGCCTAGTTCTTTTGTCTAGAGCAGGGGTCCCCAACCCCTGGGCTGCGAACCAGTACTGGTACCGGTAAGTGGTCTGTTAGGAACTGCGCAGGATGGCAGATGACAGCAGCAGACGAGGGAGCAAGCTTCACTCTCATTACTGCCTGAGCTCTGCCTCCTGTCCAACTCCCACCCGTGGAAAAATAGTCTTCCATGAAAACTGGTCTCTGGTGCCAAAAAAGGTTAGGGACAGCTGGTCTAGATGACTATAACATCCTAACAGTACTTCCAATGTCTAGTCTTGTTTTACCATCATCAAAACATTGCCTGAATTTTGCTCCACAATGTGAAACAAGATTTAGAAAGTGAAGTCTTCATTCAATAATCAAATAATCAGGATAAAATGTTTTCTTAAAACTTTTTGGAAGAAAAACTTTACACACTTAAGAACAATTTGTTCACCTGCTGAAAGCTGTCAACCTACTACTATTTGCCCCTTACTTAGGTAGTAGTAGCACAACTGCCCCTGCCCTTAAGAAACTTTCAGACTAATGAGAGAAACAGATATGCAAAGAAATACAATGTGATACGTATCATAATTGCTGGAGTGATGCTAGGGTAATACAAAGGAAGGAAATACCATATTTTTGAACCATAAGACACACCTAGGTTTTGGAGGAGCGAAATAGGAACAAAATTTTGAAGCAAAAAATGTGGTAAAATATTTAATAACATAAATAACATAATATTTCACCAATGTAAGTATAAACAGAACTCAAAACCAGCAATAACCATTATTCCTCCCAAATTTGTGGGGGGGAAAGTACGTCTTATAGTCTGAAAAATAGGGTAACTCCAGAGGAGTTGGAAAAGTTTCACAGGAATTGACACGTCTGAGATACAAAGGAAAGAAAAAAAGTATAAAAGTCTATCTGAAAGTGTGGTATAGTAATGTTAGAGAAAAACAAAGTTGCAAAGAAAGGCTGCGACCTTTTAGAGTACTGAATACCTAGCTTCACAGTTTGAACCTTACCTTTCTAATCAATGAGGAGTCAACTAGAGTTTTCTGTTATAGAGGAGTGACAAGATCATGTCTGCTCTAAAGAGTAGCTAACAACAGTGATGATGACTCAGTGGAGAGGAAAAGGCTGGTGGCAGAAAGGCTTTGCATTTGGAATGGGATTACTTTTTAAAAAATGTATTTATTTTTAGAGAGAGCGGAAGGGAAGGGGAAAGAGAAGCATTGATGTGCGAGAGATGTAGTGATCAGTTGCCCCTCGCATGCCTACAACTGGGGACCCAGCCCACAACCCAGGCATGCACCTTGACTGGGAACCGAACTGGTGACCTTTCAGTTCACAGGCCGGCAATCAATCCTCTGACCCACACTAGCCAGGGAGGAATGGGCCTTTATTTTTTTTAACTAAATAGGTACATAAAAGGATGATTGCTTAATATCCTGGTAAGCCCACAGCATCATTCAATTTCTTCTTTTTTTAATTTTAGTAAACATTCACTCATCTTCTTACCTTGTCTTCATAGCCATTATCTGTGACATGAGTTGGAGGTTTTCCAGGATTGCGATAAAGAATGAAATCTCGACTATGTGAGTAGAAAACAAAGGGGATGAGAAGACATAATTTGGCATATGCAAGAGATAGTTATAAGAAATAAGTATTTGTTCTTTTAAACTGCTGACCTTATTCATATAAAGTAATCCAAATGCTTAAAACTTTAAATAATGTTAATTCAAGGTATAGAAGCTAATGGCCAGTAAAGTCCTATGGATTTTTAAAAATGTATCTTAATTTAGGGGAGGAATAAAGAAGTTAGATTACCAATTATATGTACATTTGAGAGTTCTGGAGGCTCCCACTTATTTAGAGCAGATAAAAGGCCAGATAATAAACATTTTTCTTGATAAGACCACCTAATAAACATTTCAGCTTTTGTAGGCTGTATGTTTTTTTCAACTTTCACTTTGTAGCATGAAAGCAACCATAGACAATGCTAAACAAATGCAAATGACTATGTTCCAATAAAACTTTACTTACAGAGACTTAAATTTCAATTTCATGTAATTTTCACATACCATGAAGCATTATTCTTCTTTTGATTTTTTTAACCTTTTGAAAAGCATTCTCAGCTCAAGGGCCATACAAAAACTGATAGCAGGCCAATTTAAGA
Source organism: Tonatia bakeri (assembly GCA_004024845.1). Lineage (NCBI taxonomy): Eukaryota > Metazoa > Chordata > Mammalia > Chiroptera > Phyllostomidae > Tonatia > Tonatia bakeri. Next base: position 52,523 of record PVIA01009195.1, on the reverse strand, counting down.
GCTGGCACCTGATTTAAAAGCAACCTTCCCAATGACTATGCTGTTCCACCTGTTGCTGGATTTAGTGAGAAAAGGGGAGACCAAAAAACACTAACTCGAACAAGTCCCCATAACAAAAGGGTTCTAACACTACCAAGGTATATGCCATCTCACCATCAGATTTGGGAAGGAGTCTTATACAGATCAAATTTCTCAAATGAACACTATTCCCAGTAGCTTCTAACCTATATTACGTAGCTTTTTCAAATCCCTACAGCTTTCAGATATGCCACTTCTGCAATTTCAAAAACTGAAACAAAACTTCCAAAGCATTAAAGCAGTATTACTCAAAATTTCGCCCATTATCGCCTCCCTAAAGAGCAGCTTTAGACTTTCCCTATGAAATTTTAATACCACAGTTACACTGTAAACCATTGTAATATCTAAATTTCTTGTTCTCAAAAACCGATTTCCACTCTCTTGGAAGCAATGAGGCCCCAATGAGGATGCCCTAATGAGGATGCATGCAAAAGAAACACAAACTTAAACAAAATTCTAAGATAAATATTCTAATTTTCCACAGGAATATTATTAGCAGTTCTTAAAGTCCTTTATACTTCCATTCAAATGGACACAAATACTGGAGATTCTTCACCTAAAAATTACACTAATTGACTTGGCTTAGTCCTCTTCATTCTACGTATCAACACATCACATCTCAAAATTTTCCCAATCCTAAAGGGACTTTAACAGAAACTGAATACACATACACTCTTAAAAGAGAGAGAGACTTAACTTACTTATATATTAGAGAAAGAGCTCTTAATTCCAGCTGGCCAGCACTTTCCTAAACATAAATAGTTTTTAAAAAAACATTGCATAGTTAGAACAAGTTTTTGCAAGTTCATCAATTATTTTTTGGATGCAGAATTTGTAGAACAAATATAACTTGCTTTGAGACTTGGAGTACTCGTTAACATAAATTTAATTCAGGAAAAAAAAAGACCTAAAGACCTTAGCCATTAAGTAACCAAGACAGTTAATATGGGAGATTTAAAAGGCACAATAAAAATAGAATTAGTGTTAAGAATATGAAGTTAGCAGGATATTTAGTACATGTGTTTTAAGCCCAGAACTATGGACTTAATTTAATCACATAAAAATTTTAATTAAATGTGTGTTTATGGATTTTACTCCCACTTAAAAGAAAGATAACTACAAATCAGGAGAACTGTTTAATAAAAAATAATGACTTCCTAGTAACATTCATTACTATCCCCCTCCCCCTTTAAAAATGAAAAGGCTTAGGCTCGTCCTGTTCCCAAGCAGCATGTACTCTTTCACTAATCTATGGATGGTAAAATTGTTAAACACATAATTCTCAAGATTCAACACACACAAAAAAAAACAGTAAGTTGACTGCCAGCTTCTAAACTTTTGCAAGAACTGTTTGATTCAACACAGCTGGCTACTTAGGAAGATAGACTGGCTGTAGCTAAAGCAACACAGCTGAATGATTACTTAGGTTCTTATTCCAAATACTTTGAAAAGATTAAACCCCCATATTTTATCTTACCTTGGGATCTCCCAATCGTTCCAGGTATTTCTCAAAAGATCCCTCCACATACTTCAAAAATAAAACAAACTTGACTTAACCAAATACATAGCATTACTAAAATCTGATTATATTCTGCAATGTTATCCTCCAATGGGTTTTTGTTCAGCTCAATAATTATGGTATTAAATTACTATTTTGCACAGCACCTCAAGAAGATTTGCACATACACAAAGATGAGTGAAGAAAAGCTGGACCACAAAAGTATATTAGGAATTGATCCTGGCTTACCCAAACACCAGGGCATTTCCTCAAATGCTATGTACCTATGAGTTTGTTTTAAAATGCCAACTTGACAACTTTCATAAATCAATCAAGCCCAACAATTATAAGTCCAATACTTTAAATTTTATAAGAGATGTGCATTTACAAAGTTAAACTGAGGAACTTTAAAGGAGTTTTAATAGGTTCAAAAAAGACTAGGGCACAAGGAAACTTCTTGGGGTAATAGAAATTTTCTACATCTTGATTGCTATGGCAGCTGCATGACTGTTTATTATAGCCAAAACTAAAAATGCTAAACATAAAATGGTGAATTTTATTGTTTATAAAATATATCTCAATAAAAATTAAATTAATTAAACTCAGGGAATAGAAATCTAATTCCATGCATATCCGGTATAGCTAGAATTAAATATAACTAGAATTTTAAAAATCAACTTTTAATTTTTCTTAATCCCTTTTTAAAACAGCATTATTGAGGTATAACTCACATACAATAAACTACAAATATTTCCTTTCCATATTTTTATTGTTGGCACTATTACAGATGTCCTCATTTCCCCCTCTTTGCCCACCTCCCGCCTGCCCTCTCCCCGACTTCTCTCTGGCCAACACCTCAGTTGTCTATCCCTATGGGTTATGCACATATGTTCTTTGGCTAATCCTTTCACGTTCTTTCATCCAGTCCCCCTCCCTCCTCCTCTCTGACAGCTCTGAGTCTGTTCCATGTATACAAAACATACAATAAACTGCATATATTTAAATGGCACAATCTAATAAGTTTTGACACATGTATGCACCCATGAAACCATGATAATCATGATGGTGAATATATTCATCATCCCCATAAGTTTCCTTGTGCCCCTCTTTAATACCACTGACCCCTAAGCAATCACTGACCTGCTTTAATCACTACAGACTGGTTTGCATTTTCTTGTTTTATATAAAGGAAATCATACAGTATGTACTTTTGGGGGGCAGTCTGGTTTCTTCCACACAGTAAAATTATTCCAAGATTCACCCATGCAGTTTTAAAGTTTTACACATGTTCCTTTGTTACTCAAAATATGGTCTACAAACAACAGCAATTACCACTTGGGAGTTTGTTAACAAGGCAGAAATCTTGGGCCCCAGCTCAAAACTACTAAATCAAAATCCACATTTTAACAAGATTTCCAGGTGATTTGTATGCACAAAAATACTTGAGATGCACTGCTTTACATCACGGTCTTGCATCTGAAGTAATTCATGAACAATCTTTTTCCCAGGTGTGGTAAATACTTTAGGGTAATAAGCTTAAAAGTCAAGAAGCCTTTACATAGTTTTAAAATTCAATGAAACCTGTGGAAAAAATTAAGAGTAAACCTCGAACAGCAGGCAAATATCCATAGTATACAGCTAGAAGAAAATAAGTACTGGGAGGGCTGGGGTATAATAAAAATATAACAGACACATGAAAGGGCACACTTCCTATTATACCTTGATAAAAATCTGTTTGTTAACAGGAATTCAAATACATCAACTTACAGAAAGATGCCTTCTAAAAGTTGTTTTAACGTCAATCATTAGTGGCAGAACTCCAATTACCAGTTTGTTACATGGAAAGATGGATGTTTAGGACTAATTCGTTTACTTACAATTAAGTTTTACAAGATTTTTCAAGCATTGCAGAATTAAGTAAGAGAACAGAGGGGGTTCCCATCTGTACATATTTTAAAATATACACTTAAAAATGTTAACACAGCCAAACCTTTCTTAAACTATGATTAACTGTTCAAGAAAACAGTGGTATAGATAATACAAAACGGAAGTCAAAGTGTAACTTTTTATTTTTAGGGTTTGGGAGTTTTTGGTATGCAGGGAATGAAAGTAATGGGAGAATACAGGTTGTTTTTTTCTTAAATTTTAGAGAACAAAACAATCTAATTCTGGAACGAGGTCCAGAAATGTGCTAGCTAGAGGGAAGGAAGTTGGCAGAAAATGAAATATTTGCTACTGAGATTACATGATATAATTTTCGTATGTAGGTGTGCAAAATTCATTTCCCCTCTACTACATGCTCTAATGATAACTCTCCCTTGGGTATGTATTCTACTTACAGACTCAAAAGTTTGTTGATTTTCTCTCATATATGAGACACAAGCTTTCCTGATTTCCAAATGATGGACCTGGCTGCAAAACAACTAAAAAGAGAAAATCCAGCTTACTGTGAGCAGTCACTTAAAACAGAAGCTTGTAAATTAACACTATGAACTGGACATTTAAAGTGCCCCTCCTTCAGAACATATGAAGGAAATTGGGAAATTAAGTCCTGATATTGTTAAAAATCTGTTCTTGTCACCTCTAGTGAGACTGGACAGAAATGAATCTGTTAAGCCCTCCCTTTTCTACTCCTTATGGGCACAGACTCCATTTTCCCTTAGGCAAATTTAGAGGAAGCAGGGACTGCTTATAAGGGATCAAGATAAATTTCAAATTTTTCTTTTTAACCCCATCATCGTATTTCTCTCACATTCCAAAGTAGTATTTAGAAAACAAAAGAGATAACAAAGGCACAGCAACACATTTGGACCAATTGGCAAAGGTACGCACCAAGCTACTAAGTAGCAGACAGACCTGGAGGTTTTTACTAGGAAAGAAAAAATGATTTTGTTTTGTTTTGCTGGGCTATTGATCTTTTAGCTACAATACCACGCCACATCTCAAACCCTGAAATCCCAGTATGGGAAGATATAGTTGCTTTCCTTTTACCTGCTCCGAAATAGCCCGAAAGAGGCAAGAGGCATCCTTGGCAGTCAGTTTTCGAAATAGTCCTAAGCTGCCTAGATATTCATCCATCGTTGCCTCACTTGCAGACTTCTGGCCGCAGTACTTTTTCCATCCTTTATGCATTGTGCCCAGAGGGTGGAGGTGGGGAGGGAGAGAAGCGAACACAAGTGTTGCCAGAAGGAAAAAGGAGGGCGCAGGTAGGAATAGGTAGTAGTGACAAGAGCTTGCTTATGCAGCCAAAGTCTAGGTATGAGAAGGCAGCTGGAGTCAGCGTTGCAGAATCTTGGCACTTCTTGGGAGCAGAAGCAAAGAGCTGGCTTGCCCAGGACAAGCTGAGATCCTGTGAAGAGAAGAGGAAGAATCAATGCTTTTAGGAATAGAGAACTCCAATTGAGAAAGACATAGGAGGGAGAAGGTACTTGCAGAGGTACCTTATTGGGGAAGAGAGGAATTAATCCAATCAGCCCAAGCTTGAGGAGTATGCACAAGCAGCTGAACTTTGGGACCAAAGGGAAGCTTAGTTTGCAACTTAACTCAGGGCAACTGCTGCACGAGGCTGCGAAGCAACTGCAATAACACCCAGGTGTATCTGATGCAGCCTAGCCCGCATTACATTGCTGTAAGACCTCTACCCAAATTTTCAACTACAGTCTCTGCCCAAGTCCCCTGCTCCTTTCATGGTTTCATAGAGATAAGAGGAAAAAAATCTGAACCTAATTTAACTAGTAACTAGTATACAGGCACAGAGGTCACAGTTCAAGCGAAGTAAAGTGCCAAAGCAGTTACATGGATATTTCAGGTATGGGGTTTAAGTAATCTTCTCATTCAGTTCTCTTAGATAATAACTCTCTATTAAGATCACAGAAACTAAATCCATTAGTTATGGTAGGAAACAGTGATAGAATTCTTGACTAATGTCTTCAAAGTACTGTATAGCATTAATTAAAAGAAAATATGCAAAGTGTTTTTAGACACTGAAGATAAAAATTTAAATTGAAGTATCATGAAAGGAATAACTTAGCCACAAACTTTATAATAGACTGCATTTAAAATCCTGTGACACGGCACTAAAAGTGGTGAACATGAGAGGCATCTTTCAATGTATTATTAGGGCACTTTCCTGGAAAAAAGCTACTCTGGATTATGAGAAAACCAAAGTAAACCATGACTATGCTTTGTAAGGTTCAAAGACAGGGAACTGGTCACCTGTATTACTTGAGTCCATGGTCAAGTGTCTCGTTTTTATTTAAATGCCTAAATCCAATTCCTTTTTTACTTTTTGTAAATGTTAAAAAGATAGAGCAAAATCTGTGTTTGAAGAAGTTGAAAAATTCAGCTGCTCTGAAAATTGTTTTTCTTTTACCTATGGATTCAGTAGTAATCATGACTGTACCCTACAGGGACAGCATGAATGACCAACTTCTTAATTTAGGGATAAAATAAAAGCATGGTAGAATAAAGAATAAAATCTTGACTTCCTTTTTAACATGCCAGTCTGAAATTACCTTAACTAATTTAGCTTTTTAAAGAAACCATAACCATGCAGAAATTATTCCTTTTGTAAAAGTTCTGAAACATGGTTTGGGGAGAGGAATCACACTATCTTTCTTCAAGGCCACAAATACACTGAAAATTCTTCATGTTTATTGCTATTTAAACTAAAAATAAGGTATATAAAACTTCAATTAATACTAATCTATATATGTAAGTGTAAGGAAGGATATAACGGAAGAAAAAAATGGGAGAGAGAAATAAAAAAATAAAAGAACAGAGAGAAGAAAATTTGTCTTAATTTTCTTAAAGAAGAAAAATTAGAGCCAGGAAGACAAAGAGATCGGGGCAAGAGAAAGTAGCACAGAGAAAGCACACAAAAAGAGACCCACACAAATATGGTCAACTGATTTTTGACAAAAAGATCAAGAGCAATTTAACACAGAAAAGATAGTATTTTCATCAAATGGTGCTGGAAAAATTGATATCCATATGCAAAACAAAAAATTGATCCTCAACCTGTACCTCACATTTTCATAATAATTAACTCAAAATAGATCGAAGACCTAAATGTAGAACGAAACTTCAAAGCTTTTGGAAGAAAGCATAATAGAAAATCTTCAATGCCTTGAGTTAGGCAAACAGTTTTTAGACGTAAGAAAAAAATAAATGAAATTTATCAAAATTTAAAACTTTTGCTCTTCAAATGATACTGTTAGGAGAATGATGATACAAGCTGGACTGGGAGGAAATATTTGTATATCCCATATATAACAAAAAACCTTTTACTGAAATATATAACGAACTTAAAAGTCAACAATAAGAAAACAACACATTTAAAAAATGAGCAAATGATTATGTACACATTTCACAGAAGATAAAATGGTTAATAAGCACACAAAAAGATGTTCAAGCACTATACAGCTGTACACATGAAACTAATATAAAATAATACTGAGTGTCAAAAACTTTTAAAAAGATGTTCAACACTAATAGTCATTAGAAAAATGCAAATTCAAACCATAATGAGACATCGCTACACACCTACTAGGATGGCCATTAAATAGTCAATAACAAGTTTTAGCAAAAATGTGAAAACAAACCTAAGTAAAAGAAGCCAGGTGTAAAAAGAGTATTATTCATTATTTCATTTATATGAAATATAAAGAGGCAAATCTATAAAGGCAGGAAAAGGATCTGTGCCAGGGGTTGGAGTGGGAATAGGTATTAACCATAAACAGGCACAGGAGGTCTTTTTTAGTGTGATAAAAATAGTCTAAAACTGATCTGTGATGATATCTGAAAAATATCAGTATATTCATTAAAAATTACTGAATTGTACATTTAAAACTGGTGATTTTTAATCAGCTTATAATTCACGCAAAATGAACAATCCAATGGTTTTAATAAATTAACAGAGTTATGGAGTCATCACAACTATCAACTTTAGAACATTCTCATTTACCCCAAAATAGAACCCCATACTTTAGAACCACCAACTTCTAATCTCCCTACTACACCCAGCAACTCAAAACAACCACTTTCTGTCTCTGTATCATTTGCCTATTCTGGACATTCCAAATAAATGAAATGTATACAATATATGGTCCTGTGTAACAGGATTCTTTCACTTAGCATGAGGTTTTCAAGATTCAGCCATGTTGTAGCATGTATCAATCCATACTTCAATTATTTGTATAAACTGCATTTTACTTACCTATGCTTCAGTTGATGAACATTTGGATTGTTTCCACTTTGGGGCTATTATGACTAATCTGTTATAAACATGCACGTGCAGGTTTTTCTCTGGACGGGCTTGTATTCTATTGGGTAATACCCAGGAGTGCAGCCGCTGCATCGTATGATAAATGTGTTTGACTGTTTGAGGCACTGTCAGACTATTTTTCACAGCACCGACACCACTTTACATTCTCATCAGTAGTGTCTGAGTGTTCTCATTTCTCCACATCCTATCAACATTTGCTGTCCACCTCTTGATGATAGCCATCCTGATGGGTGTAAAGTGGTATCTCACTGTGGCTTTGTTTTGCCATTTCCCTGATGGCTAATAATGTTGAGCATCTTTTTCATGGGCCTGTTGGCCATTTATACATGTTTTCTGAAATACCATTACATACATCTTACAATAACTAAAATAACTTTTTTAAACTGACAATAGCAAGTTGTTGACAAGGATGTAGAGCAACTAGAACTCTCGTATGTTGCTGGTAGGAATATAAAATAGTACAGCCACTCTGGGAAACTAGTTTAGCACTAGTTTCTTATAAAGCTAAACACAGAATTACCATATGACACAGCAATCCTATTTCTGGATATCTCTCCAAGAGAAATGAAAACTTAAGTTCATACAAAAACCTGTATATGAATGTGTGTAACAACTTTTTTTATAATCATGGTTCACCTAAAACTGAAAACAATTCAAACACCCTTCAATTAGTGAATGGACAAAGTGAGGTATATCCATTTAATAAAATACTTCTCAGCAATAAAAAAAATGAAGCACTGATACACAATGAACATATATGAACCTCAAGTGCATTGTGTTACCATATTTTTGAACTATAAGACACAGTTTTTTACCACATTTTTTGCTTCAAAAATTTTTTTCCTATTTTCCTCCTCTAAAACCTAGGTGTGTCTTATGGTCTGAAAAAATAGATACACCTAGATTTTAGAGGAAGAAAATAAGAAAACAAATTTTGAAGCAAAAAATGTGGTAAAGAAGTGCATCTTATAATCCGAAAAACATGGGTAAGTGAAAGACGACACATTCAAAGACTAACTGCTGCATGGTTGTATTTATATGACATACTGGAAAGGCAAAACTATAAGAAGGGAAAACACATCAGCTTCTACCAGTAGGTAGGGTCACAGAAAAGGGCTGACTACAAAATGGCAACAAGGGATGTATGGGGGTGTGCGTCAGAAGTGTTGACTGTGGTAGTGGTGACACGATTAGGCATTTGTTGAAACTTATAGAACTGTACAAGAAAAAAGTCCTAATTTTGCTGTACTTAAAGTTTAAAATACATATAATAAGCAGTAGAAGGAATGAAATTTACAGTTGAGGAGCTCACAAAACAAACATGACTGACTGGAGAGAAAAAACAAGCAAATTAGAGTATCATCCAGGGAAGTCAACATCTAACCAACAGGAGGCCCAAAAAGAGATGAAGTAGAGGTGAAGAAATGACGATGGTGATGTAAGGAAAATTCCAGCACTGCAGGATATGAATATCTATATTTAGACTGAAAGTGCCCATGAAGTAGCCAAAATAATGAAATAAAAAAAGATGACCAGCAATGCACGGAATATTTCCGAAGTCAGGGGATAAAGGTTCTAAAAGCTTTCACAGAGGAAAAAAACATGTCATATACGGAAGATCAGACACATGCATAGCAATAAACTTCTCAACAGAATAATTAATAGAAGCTAGAAAACAATGAAGTTCAATATTTGAGGGGAAAGTATTTCTAACCTTGAATTCTATATCATGCTATCAATCAGATGGGAAAACAGAAGGTGTTTTCAAGAATTAAAGATAAAAATAATTTACTGAACTTTCTCAGAAAGCTACTGGAGGACATTTGAAACCAAAATAAAAGTTAAACCACCAAAAAGGCAGGAGGGCACACAGAATCCTAGAAACAGGAGATCAACACAAGAGAAGCAATGGAATTTATGGGAAAAAGATGAAGGGAAAATCCCAGGACAAACATTTAGGAGGACTAAATAGAGAACCACCAGTTCAGGTAAAAGGACAAAGAACTCCAGTGCAGACATTTAAAAAAAATTATAAATAAATAATACAAATTGTAGATAACCTAGTGTGTTTAATCATACTAGGTAAGACAGGCATCTCTGTTGGAGAACTTGAGAATGTTTCTACAGAAAACTGAGCAAATAAAAAAATAAAAATAAGGAAAAAGTTTTATAAGAAATGTAATCAATGAACACATACTACATGGCTCAGATGTGATAAAAATTGTACTTAATTGTAATAATGTGAACACTGAAAACATCTCAAGGAACTGATAAAACTAAATTTGTTTTTGTTTTTAAAATTTGTATATTGTCTATAGACTTCCTAATGTGGAAGAAAGGGAGAGAGATAAAGCCTCCTCTTCCCCAGTAGGAAGTCTATAGATGATATTTAAAATTAAAAAACAAAAATAAGTTTGAATATATTAGTTGTAAAACATCCAAGATAGTAAAATATGGTCACCTATAGGAAGCAGTATCAGAAATGGAGGAGTGGGACATAAAACTGTTTTCTTGTTATACGTCTTGTAGAACTAATTAATGTTTTATATTATTTCCATGTATTAGCTTGAGAAATAATAAAAATTAAATTTAAAAATTATTCAGTATGTGAACAAGAAACAGAATAAGAAAATAAACAAAAAAAATAAGTATGTAGAATTTTACACCTACAAAGAATCTCTCATTTTACAAATGAAAAAAATCAGGTTTCAAATAATTTTAAGACTTGTCCAAGTTTTCACATCCATTCAGTAGTAGTACTAGGACTACATATTGCTGCACAATTGTTATAAAGATGGATTGTATACCAAATAAAAGATATGAACAAAGGCTCAGAGGTGGTTAAGCACATGTTATGTTCCCCAAATTAGTACAATAGGACTCTATTTAATAATGTCCTTTGAAATATCTATTGCACTTGAAATCCCAGTTGGCTGACTATTCTCTCACAGCAAACTACTCCAATCCTATAAATTTCTACAACAGTGGTTCTCAAATAAAGGGCTTCATAAAACACAGATGGCCCCCACTCTGAGAGATTCTGATTCAGGTCAGGGTTGAGTCTTAAGAATTTACATTTCTAACAAATTCCCAAGTGTCCCTGGTGCTGCTGGTCCAGGACCACACTTTGAGAACCAGTGCTTTAGAACAGTGTTTTCCACAAGTTACTAAGTATTCCTAAAAGAGTTTCAAGGCCAAAATTTCAGGAATACTGCATACTATCAGGGGCACTGCATACTATAATCCTATCTTTGAGGTTCACAATTCCCATTAGCAATGTCAAAGGATGTAAAGCACAGGGGGGCAAACACAAGGCCCTCGGGCCAAATCTGGCCCTCCACCTTGTTTTACCCAGCCCAGCACCTTGTTTTACCAGGCAGCAGCACTGAGCTCCATAGCCCTACTTAAGGAGTAGTTACATTTATACAGTCCTAAAATTACATTTGGCCCTTTGAAGGCAACCACGAGGCTGATGTGGCCCCCAGTGAAAATGAGTTTGACACCCCTGATCTAAATAATGCTAAATTTACTTGCTTAACTTTGACCTGGCCTTTCCTGTGGTCGAACAAGGTTTGGGAAAGGCCAGGTCAAAGTAACTCATACCATTCATATCACTAATGGTGTTCAATGTACTATAGATGCTTTTAAATTGTTTCAAAATTTGAGAAATGTTGCTCTAGAAATTTTTCTGTGACCTTATGCCTAAAGTTTTGGGGTAATTACGTAAGAAAGACATTGCATATCAAGTGTGCAATAAGTGCTCAATTAAGTATTGACTAATATTAGCTGCCAAATAAAGAATAAGAAATTATTCTTTGGTAAAAAAATAGAGATAAGAATCACAGCAATTTCACCTAAATTCTATTGGAAATCAAAACAAAGTTCAACTGTAACTCCCCAGAAAAAATTTCCCCCAACCCTGCTGGAGTGCCTCTCTTCAACATCTGAAAATAATGGGAAGGAGATGATTGCCTTAAAGACTTTTTAGGTACTATACTCTAGGTACCAATTAAAATAAATTGAGAAAAACAAAAATAACTTTAAATAGTTATATTATTTGAACTGTTAGGAAACTGATGTGTTTTAATTTTATTGCTTCTTTTTATATTGTAGTTTAATTTGAAAATGTGATTTGTTGTTTTAACTACTAGAATTGACTATTCTTTCAATGATCAAATGGGGGGAATTTCTTGTAGTAACAATATATGAATATAATGTTAATAATTCTAAGATAACTATAAGATATTCCTAATTTCATATTAGAAATACACATAGATAATTCTTATATAAAATAATTCTATTATTTTAACTCTAAAATAGCACTATGTTTTGACCAATTAAATGAGGTATATGTATGCCTGAATTTTTTAAGCATACATTATCTGTAACATATGAGGTATAGTTGTAAATATATACATGACATGATACTTTCAATTCATTTTAGAGTCTGAGAGGCTATATGATACCATAAAAATATTATGACAATCTCTCTGGGTCAGTTTCCTCATCTGCAAAATGAAGGAGACAGGCTGCATGATCTCTAAATTCTCTTTAAGGTCTAAGGAACTGGAATTCTCTGATTCAATGGTGAGGGACAGATTTGCCCTCCCTTTAGTTTTGTGATCAAGATTAACCACAAAAATAGCTTTTAAGGGATTAACCTATTATTCTGGCAAATTGTGGGGTTGACTAACCCACACAAAAAATGAATAATAAATCTTATCTTACCAAATGATATATACAGAACTAGATGAAAATATTTGTAACTATGTGTGCTGACAAATGTCAACTAAGCTTACTGTGGTAATTATTTGGCAATATATGGACATATCAAATTATGTTGTAAACCTTAAACTTATACATGGTTACATGTCAACTCTATTTAAATAAAACTGGGAAAATAAAGAAAATACATGTATATAACATGTAACAGTACCTGCTTAAAAAGGTAATTCATATTAAGAAAACCTAATACTGAATCATTTATTTCAATTATTGTTAGCATTAAATAACTGGAGGAAAATTGGGGGAAATAGATCCTCAACTCCATAAAACGACTTTTAAAGGTCTTTCATTACTTAAAAACATAATGGTAAACTATTTAAAAAACATTTTTAACAGCATCCTAGAATTAGAACGTGTCACTTCTTTTCATGGTGGACATTTCAACACAATTAGCGGCTTTTTTCCGGATGGCAAAGGAATGAATGGAACTCACACTAACCTCCTCCCAGGGCCAATATGGAATTAACTCAATCACAGAGAAACCACCCAGAACAAACAACTGAGCAATAGCCAGAGAGAAGCCATAACACTTTGGACCACAGAAGAACCAGCTTCTGCACAACTTGTCTGGTAGGGAATGCAGTAGACTCCAGACGGCTGGCTGTATGCCCACAGGTGGCAGAACTGGAGGGATAATTAAGTGGCCAGTTGGATCCCCCTGAGAATAATGGGGTCTAAACCCTAAGTTGGAATCCCCAGCCTAGAGCACCAGAGCCCAAAAAGTACACAGATAACAACCAGGAGCGAAAAGCAACAGGGCTGCAGAGACAGCTGGTGACTCAAGATCTGTTGTTTAAAGGGCCAACACACAAATTTTCATTTGAGCCACTTACCCTGGACTCTGGCAAAGGTGGGGGCAGAGTGTGTTGCCGACACCAGTGAGAGACAGGACTGAACCCTGGGGAAGAGAACTGAGAGAGTAGACATCACGATCCTGGTGATGCGTCATTCCCCAGACAGCAGCAGTCATCCAGCCCAGGTAGACCTCTCCCCTCCCAGCAGCAGCAGCCTAAGGGGAAACAATAGCCCCCACCCCAGGAGGAATTCCACTCAGCCCTACCGTGCTTAAACCTGACTGCTGAGTGCAGAGTAGCCAGATTAACAATTGAAGGAGACAGCCAGAGACAGCAGATCACTGGAAATATCAAACAGGCTACCTAAGGTAAGACAGGGTCAACATCTGACATCACCAGGGGCAGATCAGAAAGAGAAACAGCTGTAAACTCAAGAGGCTCCCTGAGACCAAAGCCACTGTGTTCTTCCTGATTGTGATATTTTCTTTCCTGAATACCTTTTTAATGTTCATTTCTTGTCTAACAAGTTTGTACATTTTAAGTCAATAGCTTTTATACTATTGTGTATTTCAATTTACATATTTTGCCCTTCCCTCCTCTTAGCTCATTTTCCCTTCCTCTTTCCTTGCATTCTCATTTCAAATTTGGTTTTCTCTCAAGCTACAACTTCTTTCCATTCAGCACTCTTACTATTTCTCCCACATCCAGACACACAAAACCAATTTTCTTCTCAAGAGTCATTTCACATCCTTTGACCCTGCTCTTAAAATACCCACGTTCTCCCTTCACCTTTAACAATCTTTGCTAGTTGGATGCAGGTAAGGTAGTTGTCGTTGCATTGTTTTTTACTTTTGCCTCTAGAGCTTCACTAATTCTGTACTTCAAATACCAAATTTTACTGGTCTCCTCTATTACTTTTTTGTCTCAATTTTGTTGCCTTACCATTTTTTTTCTCATTTTTGTCTTTTTTCTATTTCTCTTTCATCCTGCCCTTTATTTTCCTCTGTTCTTTTTTTCTTTTTCCATACATACCAAATTTTAATTTTTCCCTCTTTTAGCCTGGTTTTCATTCCTCACTCTTAGTACTTCTTCTCCCTCTATCATTTCAAAATCTCTTCCCATTCCTCTAAACATCTCATACACTTTTCTTTCTTTGTTCCCTCTTATTCCAATACCACCTATATTAATTTTAGCCCATTTCTTCTTGATACCACTGTGATGGCTCTTCCTCTCCAATGAGGCTTCTATATTTTTATCAATTATTTACTTTTTTCCTTCCTTTTCCTCTCACTCTCCCACTTTATTTTATATTATTTTAATTTCTCTTTAAACCTAAGACTATACACTTCCCTTCTCATACTCCATTCCACATTCTTCATTCCCTTTTTTATTCATGAGGTAAATTTTACCTTCTCTCTTTCCACTGCTCCAACTCCCAACTCTTATTAGTGCTACTCCCTCTACCCTCTCCAAAACATTTTTTTCTCAGTAGGTCATCTCATATCCATTCTCTTTTCTTCTAATAGTCTTAACCTTGCTACACCCTTATTAATACTGGTTCATTTACTGTTGATTGTGAGATTCTTGGAATATTTACAGGTGTGAGTTTGTTTCCTGGGCTTTTTCATCTTCTTCCGGCACCACCTGCATGATAGCACCTAAGACGTGGTGGGTGCAGTGACCCTCAGTCAAAAGCATCAGAAAAGGACCCACGAAAGAAAGACCGAACAACAATCAAAACCCAATTACATCCAGAAAACCAGCATAAAAGGCATAACGGCCATCTCAAAAGCATCAAGTTCAGGTGATCAAGGAGACTGCATCACTAATTCTCACAGGTCTCCTACCACAGAATTTCGCACCACAAAGTTAGGTAGTCAAAACACATCAATTTAAGATGCAGAAGAAAACAAGAGCAGTCCCACAAAAAAATGGGAAGACAAAGAAACAACCCCCAATCTACATGAAAGGAGGAATCCTCAGAAAGAATGCTAAATGAAATAGATGCAAGTCAACTATCAGATATTAAATCCAAAACAATGGTTATAAGGAAGCTCAAAGAGCTCAGTATCAATTATAAAAAATACAGGAAAACTATGAAGAACTTACTGCAAACTATATCACCATAAAAATGACATAAAAACAATCAACAAGGGCCAAGAGGAAATGAATACGATTTCTAAACTGAAGAACACAGAAGGAATCAAAGGCAGGCTCAATGAAGGAGTGGATCAAATCAGTGGGCTGGAGGATAAGGTAGAAAAAAACTCCCAAAAAGAGCAAGAAAAGGGAAAAAGGCTCAAAAAGAATGAAGAGGGGTTAAGGGAAATGAAGGACAACATGGAATGGAATATCCATACAATAGGGATAACAGAAGGAGAAGAAGAGGAGCAAGGGATAGAAAACCTGTTTGAAAAGGTAATGATGGAAAACTTCCCTAATTTGATGAGAGAAGCCACACAAGTCCATGAAGCCACGAGTTTCCCAATGAAGAGGAACCCAAAGAATCCCAATGCAAGACATATCAAAATTAAAATGCCAACATTCAAAGACAGAAACTTAAAAGAAGCAAGGGAGAATCAGGATGCTATATACAAGGGAGTCTCCAAAAGGCTAGCAGCTGACATCCCAACAGAAACATTACGAGCCAGAAGGGACTGGCAAGAAATACTGCAATTAATGGAAAGCAAAGGCCTGCAACCAAGACTACTCTATCCAGCAAGACTTTTAATTAAAATGGAAGGCCAAAAAAGGAGGTTTATAGACCAAGACTGAAAGAATACATGGCCACCAAACCAGTATTACAAGATATGCTAAAGGGACTGCTTTAAGGAGAGAAAGAAAAACAGTGAGAGAAAGAGAGGAACATAGGTATGAAGGGAGTAAAATGACAATGAATAAGGACCTATCAATAATAATCTTAAATGTAAATAGATTAAACGCTCCAATCAAAAAACGTAGGGTAGCTGACTGGGAAAGAAAACATGACCCACACATATGCTGCCTACAGGAGCCTCAGAACAAAAGACCTCCACAGACTGAAAGTTAAGGGTTGGGAAAAAATTTTCCAAGCAAACAGACAAGGAAAAAAAGCTGGGGTAGCACTACTTATATCTGAAAAAAAAAAAAAGATTTCAAAACAAAGGCCATAACAAGAGACACTGAAGGACACTTCATTAATACTCAAGGGAAGAATCCATCAAGAAGACACACATTATAAACATATATACATCCAACAAAGAAGCACCCAAATATATAAGGAAAATCTTGGAAGACTTAAAGATACAGACAGGAACACACTTATACTAGGGAATTTTAAAACCCCACTGTCAACAATGGATAGATCTTTTAAACAAAATGTCAACAAGGATATTGCGACATTGAACAATGCCCTAGATCTAATGGACTTCACTGATACATATAGAACCTCTCATCCCACAGAAGCACAATACATCCTTTTGAAATGCATATGGAATATTTTCAAAGATAGACCATGTGACAGGACACAAAACAAGCCTCAACAAATTCTAGAAAATTGAAATCATAGAAAGCATCTTCTCAGACCACAAGGGACTGAAAGTAGAAACCAACCTCATGGAAAAAACTCAAAAAACACTAAAATTAATGTAGACTGAATAGCATGCTATTAAACAATAAATGGATGAATACTGAAATCAAAGAAGAAATCAAGAAGATTCGTTTATGGGACACAGCGAAGGCAGTCCTGAGAGGGAAGTTCATAGCAATACAGTCCTACCTAAAAAAGATAGAAACATGTGAAATAAACACCCTACCCTACATCTACAAAAAATGGAGGAACACCAACAAAGACAGCCCACAGCTAGTAGAAGAAAGGAAATAACCAAGATCAGAGCACAATTAAATGACATAGAGACGAAAAGCACAATTCTAAGGATCAATGAATCCAGGAGCTGGTTCTTTGAAAAGATAAATGAAATTGACAAGCCTTTAAGCAGGCTCATCAAGAAAAAAGGAGAAAGGGCCCAAATAAACAAACTCAGAAATGAAAGAGGAGAGATTACAACTGATACCACAGAAATACAAAGGATTATAAGAAATTACTACAAACTATACGCCAATAAATTTGAAAACTTACATGAAATGGACTCATTTCGAAAAAAATATAATCTTCCAAAACTGAATGAAGAAGAAGCAGAAAGCCTGAAAAGACCAGTAACAGCTGATGAAACTGAAGCAATAATCTAAAAACTCCTGTCACACAAAAGTCCTGGACCATACAGTTTCAAAGAAAAATTTTACAAAACATTTAAGAAAGAGCTAACCCCTATACTTCTCAGACTATTCCAAAGAATCCAAGAAGACGGCAGAATGCAAACTCCTTTTATGAGGCCAGCATCATCCTAATCCCCAAACCAGACAAAGACACAACAAAGAAAGAAAACTATAGGGCAATATTGCTGATGAACATAGACGCTAAAATCTTCAACAAAGTACTAGCAAACTATATTCATCAATACATCAAAAAGATCATACACTATGATCAAGTGGGATTCATTCCAGGGATGCAAGGATAGTACAGTATTTGCAAATCAATAAACATAATACATCACATAAAACAAAAGACCAAAATCACATGATCATATCAATAGACGCAGAAAAACCATTTGATAAGGTATAGCACCCATTTATGATAAAAACACTCAACAACGTGGTAGTAGAGGGAGCATATCTCAAAATAATAAAGGCCACATATGAAAATCCTAGACAACAGCATATTCAATGGACAAAAACTGAAAGCTTTCACACAAAGACAAGGAAGTCCGCATTTACCACTTCTATTCAACATACTATTGGATGTTTGAGCCACAGCAACGGAGACAAGAAAAAAATGGTATACAAATTGGAGAGGAGGAACTAAAACTGTCACTGTTTGCAGATAACATGATAGTTTACATAGAAAACTCTAAAAACTCCACCAAAAAACTACTCAACTTAATAAGTGATTTTGGCAAAACAGTGGGATACAAAGTCAACATTCAGAAATCAAAGGTACTTTTGTACACCAACAATGAAATATCAGTTACAGAAATCGGGAAGAAAAATCCCATTTGCTATAGCAAGAAGAAAAATAAAGTACCTAGGAATAAACCTAACTAAGGAGGTAAAAGATCTGTACTGAGCACTGAAGAAATAAATTAAGGAAGACACAAATAAATGGGATTGTGTACCATGTTCTGGGATCGGAAGAATTAACGTCATAATGTACATACTACCCAAAGCAATTTATTATAGATTCAACATAATCCCTATTAAAGTACTAATAACAGCCTAGCTGGTATAGCTCACTGCATTGAGTGCTGACCTATGAACCAAACAGTCACCAGTTTGATTCCCAGTCAGGTCACAGGCCTGGGTTGTGGACCAGGTCCCAAGGAGGGGGCACATGAGAGGCAACCACAAACTGATGTTTCTCTCCCTCTTTCTTCATCCATTCCCCTCTTTCTAAAAATAAATAAATAAAATATTTTTAGAAAATGAAATACCAATAACATATTTCATATATAGAACAAACATTTCAGAAATTTATATGGAACCATAAATGACCCCGAATAGCCACAGCAATTTTGAGAAAGAACAAAGCAGGAGGGATCACCATACCTGATACCATACTGTATTACAAGTCCACTGTAATCAAAACAGTCTGGTATGGGCATAGAAACAGAGACATAGATCAGTGGAACAGAACAGAGAGCCCAGAAATAAACCCGAGTCTCTATGGTCAATTAATATTTGACAAACGGGGCAGAAGCATAAAATGGAGTAAAAACAGCCTCTTCAACAAATGATGTTGGGACATCTGGACAACTACATGCAGAAAAAAATGAAACTCAACCACCAACTTACACCATACATGAAAATAAACTCAAGATAGATAAAAGACTTAAATGTAAGTTGTGATACCATAAATGTCCTAGAGGAGAACATAGGCAAGAAAATCTAATATTCCAAGCAGCAATATTTTCACTGATATGTCCCCTAGAGCAAAGGACATGAAGGAAAGAATAAACAAATTTGATTTCATCAAAATAAAAAACTTCTGTATGGCTAAAGAAAACATTAGCAGAATGAAAAGGAAACCAAATGTATGGGGAAATATATTTGCCATTGATCTTTTGGACAAGGGTTTGATCTCCAAAATATATAAAGAACTCACACAACTCCACCAGGAAGACAAACAACCCAATTAAAAAATGGGCAAAGGACCTGAACAGACACTTCTCCAAGGAGAACATGCAGAGGGCCCAGAGACATGTGAAAAGATGCTCAGCATCACTAGCCATCAGAGATACAAATTAAAACCACACGAGATACCACTTCACACAGGTCAGAATGGCTATCATAAACACAGCAACAAACAAGTGGTAGAGAGGTTGTGGAGAAAATGGAACCCTAGTGCATTATTGGTGATATTGTAGACTGGTGCAACCACTGTGGGAAACAGTATGGAGCTTCCTGAAAAAACTAAAAATGGAATTGCATTTTGACCTTGCAATTCCACTGTTGGTATTATACCCTAGGAATCCTGAAACACTAATTCAAAAGAACCTATGCACCCCAATGTTCACAGCAGCACAATTTACAATAGCCAAGTGCTGGAAGAAGCGTAGGTGCCCATCAGTAAATGAGTGGATCAGAAAAATGTGTTACATTCACACAATGGAATACAATGCAGCAGAAAGAAAGAAGGGGCTCCTACCCTTCATGACAGCGTGGTTGGGACCTGGAAGCATTATGCTAAGTGAAATCAGCCAGGCAATGAAAGACAAATACCATAAGATCTCATCTACAAGTGGAACCTAATCAACAAAACAAATTAAGCAACCAAAACATAATCAGAGACACTGAAATAAAGAATAAACTGACAGTAACCAGAGGAGAGAAGAGAGGGAAATAACAGGGGAAAGAAGTGAAAGGGCCATCAGTGAACATGTATCAAGGTCCCAGGGACAAATCCAAAGCGGGTAGGATTGAGGGTAGGGTGGGGGGGGTCGGGAGGGCAGGGGAAAATGATGGTGGGATAATGGAGACAACTGTATTTGAACATTAATAAAAAATGATTAAAAAGAAAACAAAATTAGAAAAGCATAATTTATGAAGGAAGGGAACACAATGGTTCTAAAACAAAATTTGGCTATAGGACCCTATTCAAGCTCCTCTTCATGTTTGAGAAAGAAGACAATACACAAGAAAAGCAATTTCCCAGAGCAGTGATCCTTGTTCAGAGATGCAAAACTAAAGAAATATTACCAACAGCCACTTGCTTTCATTTCCTTCTCTTCCCTTCTTTGACCTGAAGTATTCTAATATAAATTAGAAAAAAGGAAAATAGCACTTTGTTTTAAAACATATCATATAGACACAGAAATACTGAGGGTTGTTTTTGATTGGTTTTTGATTTAAGAGACTTGCAGTTCCTATTCAGTCTATAGACAGGGGATTGAGGTAAGGGACAATGAAGCCCAGAACATTCTTTTCTGTTTTGATGCCCTGGAAATATCCATTCACTTAAATCTCTAAGTAAACTATAATTCTCTAACTATAACCCCAAATAGACATGGAACATAAAATTAAATATGAAATTCAATAAAGACTTTGCTTTCTGACAGAGTTCAGAGGGGAGAGGGAATTTCAGGAGAATATCAGGGGAAAACGGGAAGGGTATACAGGAACAAATATAAAGGACACATGGATAAAAACTAGGGGCGGTTGAAAATGGGAGGGAGGGGAGAGGGTTGGGTGGGTGGGTTGGGATGGGAGTAAAAGATAGAAAATTGTACTGCAACAATTAAAATAAAATAAAAGAAAACTTTGCTTTCTGTAACATGTAGGTCCATGCATCGTACTTTCAATTCTAGGGAAATATCTCTAAGTGTATTCCTACTTCTTGAAACAAAAACTCTAACCAAAAGTAAGTGTATTATTTCAATGAATTTTTTTATTTTCAAACATGCCACATAATTGATTTTGTCTTAGAAATCACCTATGAGCAAAGTTAGTTTTACAAATGACAAATGGGAAAACTGAAATCCAGAATACTTAGGCAGAGGATTTAGGAATCTTTTTCACTCCTAAATTTGGAGAGGGTACTACCCACTGACTTCATACTAGTAGTGGAGAAACAACAAACATACCCTGTACAAAAGGGGAAATGAACAGTAAAAAATACATGTTCTCTCACAGACATCATTCCAACAGTATCAGTTCAGCAAAAACTTTAAAAGCACACTTGACAGTAGATGAATCACTTATAATATGCATTGCCTTACCAAATAGCCTAATGTAATATACCCTAAAATAATCACTATAAATAAAAACAAAACTCCCTTTAGCTCCTTTTATCAATTAGAAACAGTGCTACACAAGACATCATGGGTAACAGAGTTAATAGTGTATTAATGTTAGTTTCAAAATGTGTTGTTTGATATGTTAACTTGAGCAAAGTTTACAATTTGTTATAAAAACTGGGAATTACTAAACTTAAAGGTATTTATTTAGAGGGTTTAATTATTTTAAAAAGTCTAGTAGTTATCACCAGAATATTAATGAACAATGACATAAGAATGAAGTTACTTAAGTTGAAATTCATGGCAAAATGTGTATATGTGTGAGTAGAAAGTGAATCAAGTTTCAAATAAATATATGAGTTAAAGGGGAAAAAAAAGAGAAACAAGTTTTAAATACTTTGAAGGGTTCCATGACCCAAAAAATCTAAGAGAGCAGGACTGTAGCCATCAAAACAAAATAATGATAGAACACCAATATGAATAATTGCAGCAAGGAAGTAAACATTCGACAATATTTAGAAGTGAAATACCAAGAGATATATGTAATGGTATAAAGCACCTCAAAATATTTTTCAAGAATATAAAAGATAGGAAGCGTATGTGCTACATTCCTGTTTGAAGCTAGCTATATTTATTTGCCCACCTTCTGTCTAGCTACCTACAAAATCTGCTAAGAATTAAAGAACAATGCAATATAAAGATTGTGCTAGAATGTTCATATAAAATTAATCATTTAAAAAGGAATTGTGTTTGGTGGTTATCCTAAACCTTTCTCCACGTAATCTTTTACTGGAAAACATTATAGCTACTGGTTTTAATAACTCTCTACCTTTTAACATCCCCATGTTTTACTGAAAATTCCCAATAGGTACCATTATTTGACAGACCCTAGAATACCACTAGGACAGTACATAAGCTCAGCACTGTTGTTTTAGGTGCCATTCCTATAAAAGCTTGATACTACAAAGTCCACTGTACAATGTCATGGTCACATCTTCCTTCTCAACAAGAGACATACTAGATACTTTGAAGTCAAAGACAGTATGAAACAACTCAGTGTTCCTGAGAACCAATGCCTAATCCTAAACAAGATAAAAATACTAAGTTATCATTTATGGAAAGCCTACTGTGCTTCAGGCAAAGAACTCAAGAATGGGTTCCTCCTCAACTAAACTGTAGAAGTCGCTCTATAGCAGAAATTATGTCCTCTGATAACAAAAGTAGATTGTATTATACTTATATTAAAAGGCTAAATGAGTAAGTGGGTTTGACATATTTAGCAAGTAAAGCTGAGAGTACCTGGTAGCCAATCACATAAAAAGGGTTAGAAACTTGAGTTAAAGCCTATAGGACTAAATGGTGACACCATTAAGAGATAAGGATCTCAGAAAAGTGAAAAGGAAAAATAGGATTTTGGTTTGGGGCACATCGAGTTTAAGGTGCTTAGATAATTGACAGACATGACCAGTAAGCAACTGGAAAATACCATTGAGGAACTCAAATCAGAGTTGGGGAACATACATAAGGAAGTCAAGAGTAAAAGGTCTAGGAATGATGAAAACACCAAGAAAATATATATAAAGACGGGATCAAAAAATAGAATCTAAAACACAATTACTTAAAGAGAAAAAGAGGTGGCAAATAAGTTCCAACCAGGTAAACAAACAAGGAGTTTCTCCACACAGATTTTATGAATAGAAATCACTATGCTTTGAAACAGAAATGTCAAAACTGAAATAGGTTATTTACTTGTAGCTATCATACAATTGAAATTTCTTGGAACAGTCCCAATTGCAAATATTCTGTCCCCCGTTCCCATAAATGATGGAAATACAATGTAATTCACTGTTTCAGTTACAATTCCCAGACCATGTTTTGGTCACTGAAACAACATAAAAGTCTTTTTTCACATTATGCTCTGGTCTGTTTCCTCATTTGCAAAACAAGAACAGTGACAGTACCGATTTCATAGGATTGTGACGATGAAATGAGTTCACACTTATAAAATGCTTTGAATAGTATCTGATACATATTAAACATTTAAGCAGTGTTAACTTTTACTGTTATCATGCCCCATTCCCCCATAAAAATGTATACTAATTGTACAGTAGAAAATTGATTAGCATATGGCTATGAGGACCGCCCAATTCCAAATCTTTCCCAAATATCAATTTCAAATAATTTCCCCATACATCACATTTCTCAGACTGTATTCAGGTTTTTGGTTCTCTCAAAATACTGAACTTTCTCTTTTGTTTCCTTATTTCTGGAAATTTAAATACCTCTAACAGAAAACTGCTCAATAAACTACATTCCACTTACTGATTTTAAGTACCTGAAGCCCTGTCAGGTAATAAAACCAAACTTTACTTCTTTGAAAAAAATGTTTTAATAGAATTTTGATTACAATTAATCTTTCATAAGAACCAGTAAGATGTAAACTTGGCAATCAACTTATCTTAGCCTCTTTCCTCATCTGTAAAATGAGTTTCACTAGGCATTTTTAAACTAGTCCCCACTCCAAAAATCTACAATTGTCTTTAAGTCTTCATTTATCCAATCTAGTATCAATTCTATGCTTGGCATTTTGCTAAATTCCAAAAACTCAGGAATCAAGGTTTCTAAGTCTGAGTTAAGGTTGTCATAAACCAAAGGAAAACCAAATTGACTGGGTAATTTCTACTAAAATAATTAAACAACTTCTGGAAATGAAAACTTTCCTAGGAAGGTATTAAAGTAACTAAATACTAGGCAAACAAGTATAACAAAAAGCTTACAACGTATCTTAAGGTGTGGTAGAAAAAAAAAGGCACAGGACTGGAAGTCAAGGAGCTTCTCCCAGTGGCAGCTCTGCCAAAGGCTACCTATTTCATACAAGTCCTAAGCTTTGGCCTTTTTCCTCATTTGGGAAATGATAGGATTGGACTAGATGATCTTGAGGATTCCTGCCAAATCAAAATGACTAAGATACCCTTTGATTTTCATAAAGGTACGGGCAAGAGATGGCACTACATACAAATGACACCACTAGCTTAAGCTTCTGCTAAATGAAATAATGGAATCCGGGTTTTCTATTCTAGTGGGAAAGCAGCATAGGACTTGGGGCTCTATATTGTTTTTCATTTGTCTGAAGTTTCAGTAGACCCTTTCATTTGTTTCTGATTCTCTATGGTTAGTCCCTCTTGACATAAAATAACTAAACACTGAGGGATCAACATCCATTTTAAGCCAGTTTTTCTCAATTTAGAGAAACACATTTAAAAGACATCCCAGAAAAGTCAAATTGTCTCCATGGATTTAAACAGGGCCTTTCCTATAACTTTAGTATTAATATTAATACACAATTATGATTATGGTGCTGTGAATTCTCAACTATGTAAATTACTCACTTTTTATTAGCAGCAAAATTTTAATCCAAATTGGCTTCCTCCTGCTACCTAGAATATTTCTCAGCCACCACCTTCTACCATCAGTTAAGAATGTAATATTAGCCTAAGCAAAACACATTCAGAAAAATAAATCTACAGAAATGTTATACAATGGATCCCAAGTAAAATGTTTAGAATATTCAACATTGGGAGAAATGTACTGGGAAGTAGGTCTTTATAGTGAACACTCTACTTTTACAGATGAACGAAATCTAAACTTTCTACCAGAAAACCATG
This sequence comes from Tonatia bakeri, assembly GCA_004024845.1. Lineage (NCBI taxonomy): Eukaryota > Metazoa > Chordata > Mammalia > Chiroptera > Phyllostomidae > Tonatia > Tonatia bakeri. The sequence continues at coordinate 27,090 of PVIA01009195.1, read as the reverse complement.
AACACTTAAGGATAATCTAGTTTATTTCACAGGTTTTGAGACCACTTACAGTCATCAGAATTTCATAGAGCAGGGTGGAGTAAAAGTAGGTTTCCAGCTGTTCTTGTGAAAAATAACACAATAATAACACAAGAATAAACTGTTTTGAGTACTCACAAGTATAAACCTACTTTTGCCCCACTCTACCTTGAGTTATATGAATTATAAAACCATACATTTAGTTCATTATACAAATCACATTTACTCATTTGTAAAACTAATTTTAAGTACATAAATTATATACAAACTCCTCTATGTTATAGTAAATGTTTCAAATACCACTGTGACAGAGGCTTCTTAAAACCACCCCCCCCGCCAGCAAATCCTATTGACTTAAGTCCTTTGGGTTTACTCTTCTCAGAACAGTGAAGCTTTTGACATTAAGCAAGATTTTCTCATTATTTATATTCTAGAGGAAAAAAGGTGAATACATTCACTCCACCCTAATCTTCAGAATAAAAGTTTCTCCAAGTATGATGGATCAACTGGCTTAAGTGTTCATATTTTTAGGTATCTATTGAGCTTTTTATTTCATAGAACATAATCCATCATTTTTGCTTTTTAAAAATTTGGTTTCTTGGATTATGAAACTAAAGATGCTGACTCTCAAAAAATTTTTACAAGTTTGTTACTGTGTCATTTTCTTACTCTTAGAAAAATCTAACTATATTTGAGATTCTTGTCAAAGTTTTCAAATTTATTTTTTTTCATAATTCCAATTCTATTTGGGAGTCTAGGATAAAACCTGTAAATGCTCACTAGATATTTCTAACACTAAAATATGATGACTTGGGGAAAATCTAATAAATTTACTGAACTATAATTACTATTTGAACCCAAATGTTTATATTCACAGAATAAAATTTTCTAACATTCTATAGATGTGGTAAGTTCATTAATTTATATTATTCTGCAAATATATATTTTGTATTTAATTTGATTTAATCACACTCCATAGGTTAGATTTAGGGGGGTGTTTTTAAAGTGTTGAGAGTTTAGTGTTTATTTTTGTAATCCAACAACTTTATCCAAAAATGCAGAAAACTTTTCTGGCTGGCCAGGAGGAAAACATTTCAGTGTTGATAAGTCCATTGACTGTAACAGCCCAGGAAGCATGCTAAAACAAAAGAAGAAAAATATCAGGTAACATGGGAGAAATTTCCAGAATTCATCTGCAGCCCATTTGATGACTGAATCTAACTTGAAAGAATACCTGACATTTCTCAAACTATACATGTGAATTTAAATGTATTTTAATATTATGTTTTCATACTAAACCTAAAGCAATACAAAGAGCATTACATGTCAATTCAAAAGATATTTTCTTATATCAACTGAAATATTTCAGAAATGTAATTTCATGAAAGATATGGTCGCATGGCTTTGGAATACTTCTCAGGACTGGGCAGACAAAAATTGAAGCAAAATTAATTAGTGAAAACAGAATAAATGAAATCAAAAGTAAAAGTTTGTAGACAAGAACAATAAGCTGGGGATACTACTAGACCATGCATGAAGATTGTGAAATAACTTCTTTTGCCAGTAACTTATTATCATTAATCCAACGTCAATGTACAACTGTCATGCATCTTAGAAATAAAGGTTCCAAACCACAATATAAAAATATTACTTCAGAAATTTTATTAAACCAGCCACTTAGAACATGCATAAAACCACCCAGCCTAGATTTGGGGCAAATAAATCATATAGCTAAGATGAAAACACAACCAATTGATTCCTATGGCATTCATATGTGTGACTTTCTTGAAATTAATATAATAAAAGACTTCTAAAACTTTAAAAAATTAGTAAGATAGAAGCTTGGACAGCTTTCTTTTCAGGCTGAATAAAGTGATAAGATGTTTATGAAATCAATGTTTTCCCTTTTTGAATCTACTGACATAAAATCAAAGACGATTTCACATTTAAAATGAAAATACTCATCAGATCTGTCTGGAAAAACTGACTTTTATAAAACAGGAAGATCAGAGTTTATTTCTGTTCAAAACTGATGGTAACCCCTAACTATACAAACTACCCAAGGACAGACATGCCCATTATCTGAGGTCCACATAAATTTTGATTATCTAGACTCTTCCTGACTTGCAATACTTTTAAGAATGGCTTTGACTTCCAGTCAAGATGGTGGCATAGGCAGACATGGCTTGCATGTTTGCACACACACATCAAAATTACAACTAAAATACTGAACCATCACTCAGAATCATCAGAAATCAAGTTAAATGGAAGTCTGACAACCACAGAATTAAAGAAACCACATCCACCCAGACTAGTAGAAGGGGCACAGAAGTGGAATGGATATCTCGGGAGCAAGGAGCCCCAGGCCCACACGAGGCTCCCCAGCCCAGGGTTCCAGTGCCAGGAAGGTAAGTCCCCACAACTTCTGGCTGCAAGAACCAAGGAGGATTGAGTTGGTGTAAGAAACTTCTGGAGCCTCAAGCAGTTCCTCTTAAAGAACCCTACATGGACTCACTGACTCAGACTCACCCCTTCTGAGCTTCAGCACCTGGGGAAGCAGCCTTAAAGGCACCAGTAGCACACTGGGAGAAAATGAAGTGTCTGACATCAAGGTGAGCAGGTGCCATTCCCCCTTTTTTTGTAGGCCATCCTGCCACAGAGCCACAGAGGGGGCAAACTGGTGCCATACATGAGACTCCATCAACCTGGCTAACACTGTTTGACCTTAGCTGGAGATCCCCAGAGACTCCACCCCATCCCACTCAGGGCCCAGCCAAACTGCTTTTCCATATGAATGGCTGATCTTGGCTGAGGCTTTATAACATCCTAAATCCTCTCAAATGTGTAACAGCTGGCTTCAGGGAGCCTCAGGCCACACTAGCAGCAGCCAAGCTAGATTCACAGCTTGGTTTCTCCTGAGTCTCCGTTCCCAGCACAAGTAGCAGTCATCTCAGATATCTTTAGAGCTTTGGTAGGGTGGGCCTGTGCAAAACACAGGTGGGAGCTGACCTGGTCTGTACCACCAGGAAACCCCAGGGCCAGTGTACCCAGTGGACAGCTACAGACCACGTCCGGGCACTACCACCTTGCCCCTACACAGCTGATCCTCTACAGAGGGTGGAGATTGGTGTAAATGGTCACAGACAGTCCTTGCAGCTGACTGGCCTTGGTAAATCACTCCTATTGACCTAACAACAGCAATCAAGGCCCAACTACAGGAGAAAGGTGTACTCAGTCCACACAAAGGGTGCACCTCAAGTACCCAGCTTGGGTGATAGGGGAGGCTATGCCACTGAACCCTACAGGACACTTACATTAGGCCACACTACCAATACATGGAGTCAAAGCAGCTCTACCTAATACATAGAAATGAACACGGAGGCTGCCACAATGAGGAGACAAAAAAACATGGCCCAAATGAAAGAAGAGATCAAAACTCCAGAAAAATAGTTAAACAGAATGGAGATAAGCAATCTATCAAATGCAGGGCTCAAAACACTGTTTGTAACGATGCTCACTGAACTTAAGTGAGGACCTCAGCAGTGTAAAAAAGACCCAGTCAGAAACAAAGGGTACACTAATTGAAATAAAGAACAATTTACAGCAGGGGTGTCCAAATTTTTGATGTCTCTTCCCCACAATGAAAACAGTGTTGTCTTGGGCCACACATTAAATACATTGTGACAGGTAATCACCAAAATATGTCATAATGTTTTAAGTAAATTTATGCTTTTGTGTTGGGCCACATTTACAACCATCTTGGGCTGCATGTGGCCCGTGAGCCACAGGTTGGACACCCCTGATTTACAGGGAAACAACAGTTGAGTGGATGAAGCCAAGATTCAAATCAATGATTTGGAACATAAGGAAGCAGAAAACAACCATGCTGAACAACAAGAAGAAAAAAAGAATCCAAAGAAAGAGGACAGTATAAACAGTCACTGGGACAACTTCTAGAGGTCCAACATTGGCATCATAGAAGTGCCAGAAGAAGAGAAAAAGCAAAAAAAATGGCAATCTATCTGAAAAAATAATGAAAGAAAAGTTCCCTAATTTGGCAAAGGAAACAGACACACAAGTACAGAAAGCACAGAGTCCCAAACAAGATGGATGCAAAGAGGTCCACTACAAGACATAATTAAAATGCCAAAGGTTAAAGATAAAGAAAGAATTTTAAAAGCAGCAAAAGAAAAGAAGTTAGTTTTTCACAGTGGAATTCCCATAAAACTATCAGCTGATTTCTCAAAAGAAACTTTGCAGGCTAGAAGGGATTGGCAAGACACATTCAAAGTCATGAAAAGCAGGGACCTACAGCCAAGAGTAGTCTACCCAGCAAAGATTATCATTTAGAATCAAAGGGCAGATAAAGAGCTTCCCAGTCAAGACAAAACTAAAGGAGTTAATCATTACCAAACCATTATTATATGAAATGTTGAAAGGACTTATTTAAGAAAAAGAGGAAAATCAAAGCTATGAACAATAAAATGACAAAATTACATTTTATCAACTACTCTAAAAAACTAAGCAAATAAGAACACAGACATAATCACACATACAGAGCATTTTGATGGCTGTCAGGTGCAAGGAAGGTGGGTGAAGAGCTGAGGGGATTAAGAAGTACAAATAGGTAGCTACAAAATAGCGTCAGGGTAGCTACAAAATAGCCTTTTATGGCCATACAAAGTACAGCACAGAAAACGGAGTAGCCAAAGACCTTATACATGACCCATGAACATGAACAATGGTCGGAGGATTGCCTGAGGGAGTGCGGGGTGCTGGGTTGAAGGGGGCAAAGGAGGAAAAAATCACGACTCCTATAATAGTGTACTCAATTAAAAAAAAAAGGAAAATAAAATAGTTTGTATATTAGAAAGCCACCCTGACATTCCCTCTCCTCCATCATTATAGAGAGTAGGACAACAACAATTGCTCCTGAAACAATCAATGAATCTGTCTCCTCTCAATGAGAACAGGAATCTTTGTTCCTTTCACTGATATATGCTTAGTATGTAGAATAGTGCCTGGTATATACTAGGTGCTTAATAAATATTTAATAAATTAGTAAGTACTTACTGAGTACCCAAGAGACGGACACAGCAAAGTCAAAAGAAACTATGTTCTAACCTGTTTCTTCTAAAGTTTATTTTTTTTTCTAATTCATTTCAATTTATTATAACAAAAATACAGGGCAGGCAAATGTATGTTTACAGTTGTATGTGAGTTTATTCTTGCATTACTATTTATTAATTATAATATATATTTGTTATTACAACTGTAAACCCAGTTTTGCCTATACCTGTATATATTTTGCAATACTTCTATGAGGTCTTTGCTTTTTAAAACATCAAATTAGGATAGCCTTTAAACTCAAACAATTGGAAATTACTGACCTGACTTTTTGGCAAGCTTCTAGTGTCTGAAGAAATAACAGAAAACAAAGCAGCAATTTTCTTCATCGTTCTATTGTGATGTTGATCAGTTCCTGTTGAATTCTAATGTACTTTTAGAAAATAATACTCCTTATCATAGAGTAACTCCTCTGCTTAAAATACTCCAATGACTTCTTACTAAACATAGAATAAAATCAGAACTCTTGCTATCCCAGCCCAGCACCAGCTTATACTATATTGTCTCTTGCTCACTGTACTTCTGTCACACTAACCGTCCCTCTGTTCCTCAAACACACCAAACTTAAAGCTCATTCCTAACGTAGGGCCTTTGCAATTGCTGTTGTTCCTTCTGCCTGTACAGCTTCACATAACTGGTTCTTCCTTATTATTCAGGTCTCAGCTCAAATGTCATATACTGCCATTTCTTCCCTGACCATTTTTTTCTAATTAGTCTTCACTCAAGCTATCACACCACCATGCCTTATTTTCTTCATAGCACATTTCACCATATGAAATTATATTGATTGCTCATTTATGAACTGTTTACTATCTCCCACCACTAGAACATAGCACCATGGGACTTTATCTCATGTTTACCACTATACCCACAGCACCAAAAACACTGCTTGCCATATATTAGGTATAGCTGAATTAATGAATAAGCAAATTTAGGGATTCCAGTGGATCTACTGAAGGCAAAATCTGAATTAAGACCTGGCTGGCATAGCTCAGTGGATTGAGCGCAGGCTGCAAACCAAAGCATCGCAGGTTCAATTCCCAGTCAGGGCACATGCCTGGGTTGCAGGCCACGGCCCCCAGCAAACACACATTGATGTTTCTCTCTCCCTCTCTTTCTCCCCCGCTTCCCTCTCTAAAAAATAAATAAAAATAAAATCTTAAAAAAAATCTGAATTAAAAATAAGCAAATGCCTTCCTTGAATAATGAAAATCTAAATAATGAACTCAAAAATTATATTCTTGGAGATTTGAGCACACAGATGAACATATATTACATGCACACACATACACTCATATTTACATGCAGTGATACAGGCATAGATCACAGAGTGAAAGACAAATGGGAGTCTTTTAGGTGGGAAAAATCAAAGAATGTCTGATAAGTAGGAGAAGGTAAGAGGTCTAAGAAACAGATGAGGTAGGTAGGTGGGTAAGAACAGCTAGGGAAGACTTAAGGCAGGAGGCCAAATAATCAGTCTTTAGTATACCTGCAGGTACAGTAGAAGAGATGCCCGTCTTTGTATAGCTGCTTTGCCAATTCTAGCTGATGATTGTTCATCAACTTTTCGTTTACAACTACTATAAGAGGCTTTCTTTTTTCCAGAGTCTCCAAACAGCTTCCTGCACCTACAAAAATACATCAAATTTGTTACACAGTTAAGGTGTTCCACTGAGTTTTAAGGTAGAACTCAAAAGATGAAAAACTCATTAGGCAGAACTACAAAGGACTTTTAATTATACATTCAAAATACCAAAAGTATCATTATCAGTTGCGCTCTAGTATGTGTTATAAACCTAACTTGAAAAATGTGTTTTTTTTAACACTGCCAACAATATCTTAACCTGTAATTCAGTGATCTGCCACTTGCCCTCTAGAAGGATGCCCTGGGCATGGGTCTCAAATGCAAGTAAGATTCAGGTTCAACATGCTGTCCCTGAAACTGTACTGCACAGCTATTCAAAAAGTAGAAAAGTAAGACTTTAATGGCAACAGGCACCAATGAAGAAAAACTCTGATCACTAATTGTGAGTCTGCCTCTGAGGTACCATCCCCCAAATAGCCAAGGGTCAATCTCCACTAATGTGCACATATACAATGTTTGGGTTAATTCAAGTTTAAAATCTAAAATCATTTGATATTTTATATGGGAGTGAGGAGATAAGTCAGTAGACAAATCCTTTTTGGGTAAATGATGCTGGGATAGTGGTGAAAACAGACTCCAGGACCAGACTGTTAACTGTCTACCACTTACTAACTGGAAGTTACGTACCCTCTGTGTCTGTTTCTTCATCTGTAAAATGCACATACTAATAGTACTTACTTCATAGGATTGTTTGGGAGGATTCAACCAGTTATACACACAGCACGTATACCAGTGCCAAAAGCTATTAGCTATTATCCATTTCTAAACACCAATTTGTTAGTAATGCCAATTTCTAATGACTTGTTTCTCTCCAAACTAGGTTTATTAAGAACCACAAAACTTTCTCCTCCCTCACATACCCAGTGTCAAAACTGCAATGCTCCCCCAAAACAGTTTTTCTGAAGATCCTGCCAGTTTACCTAGATCAGGATGGTTCCAAGAAGAGCAGGCAATACGCAGTTACAGAATATTTCTGACTTCCTTTACTTTACATCCACATTTAACAGAAACGCAAAACATCTTTCAAAGTCCATTTCTCTATATCTAATCCAACCAATTAGATGGTTTAACATTAGTTCAGACCTAAGCCCAAATACAACTGACAATTCTTTACACACATCACTAGGTAAATTATTTTGCCCATGTTTAAAGTTGGGCCCTGGTGATTCATTTCCCATCCTTCTACCACCCAGAAATAACAAATTCTACCAATAATGTTCTCAATTGTTATGTTCAATTAATACATTCAGAAGGGTTACACAAAGTTATTGTAGCGATTTTATTTTACGTCCAAACGGTACAAGCTTCTATTCTTATTTACATTCTATTAAAAAATCAAATCTTAAGGCTCTAAGGCACTTTACCTGCGTGACTAATAATTAGATCTGCTTTCTCAAGGTCTTCTTTCAATGAATCTTTGTACCTGTAAACATCCAGAGTGAATGACTCAGTACTGCATGGCTCAGGTACCACCGTTCCTCTACCTATTTGTAGGACGAGTCGGTTGTAACCAAGGCTCTTGATGATCTGATACGTGGTAAAAGAGAGAGAGAGAGAGAGAAGAGAAAAGAGCGGGCCTTTTAAATAGGGTTACTGTAAAAACGGAGTAACAAACAACAAACCCTAAAGTAGCTGTTCAGATCGGAACACCGGCTGCCAAACAGTCTAAATGCAGCTGATTTGTTATTGTTTCTCAAAATGACCTATTTTCTCCTGTCCCGGGTCCTGATTAAGCACCTCACTAGCCCTAATGTATCTAAGCGACCCACCTCACTGAACCATTAAAGAACTGGCCCCACAAAACAATCTGAGACCAGGCAAGGACCCTGGAAAAGGCGCTGAAAATTCGGGGGGAGAGCAACCAAGAGGTCCGTTCTGCCTCCCAGGTCTGGCTGCGCGAACGAACCCCGGCGAGGCTCCACGCCACCTCAGACCCACGACCTGCCGCGAGCGCGCCAGAGAAGGCAAGGGGGCAGGTTATGCTCCAGGGCGGCTAGGGAAAGGCGACATGGAAAGGCGGCGACGCAAAAGGGACAAGCTGGGTCCAGCCGGCTTAAGTTAGAACCGGGCCCGGCGGAACCGGCTCAGGCGTCCCGGTCTCCACGCCGCGTGCAAGGCCCGACACGCACCGTAGGAGAAGGCGGGAGGCGGATCTAGGCCCTAGAGGCGGAGCCGCGGGAAGGAGGGCCGAAACCTGAGAACGCTGAGACGGAGGTGGGGAATCTGAAGGAAAAGCCAGAGGGGGGGGTAGGAGGCGGGCCCAGACGGGCACGAGGAGGAACCAGCAAAGGGGCGAGGCACCAGAGGTGAGTGCTGCGGGGCTTCTCTCCCTGCGCGGCAGCTGGGCCAGGGTACCGGAGATGGCGACGGCGGCGCGTGCTGAGCCAACCCTCCCGCCTCCCTCACTCACTTGCAGACAGTCAGGCGCCACGACACACGCAACGAGGTCGTCAAAGCTGGTGGTCCCAACAGTAACAAACACGCACTTCATCGCGAGGGTTACCAAGTCAGACTTGCAAGGGCCGGATGTGACGTTCGAGGCCACGTGGGCTGCCGCGTTCCTTAGTGTAGGCGGAAGTTGTCCCTGGCCGCCCTGGGGCGTCGGGAAGCTGGTTCTCGTGGGTTGGGGGTGGGGCCAAACACTACCTTGTGATCTGTGTGTCGGCCACTATAGGAAACGCTGTGCGCCCTGGCTGGTGTAGCTCAGTGGATTGAGCGCGAGCTGCGAACCAGGCATCAGAGGTTTGATTCCCAGTCAGGGCACATGCCTGGGTTGCAGGCCAAGGCCCCCAGCAACCGCACACTGATATTTCTCTCTCTCTCTCTCCCTCCCTTCCCTCTCTGAAGATAAATAAATAAAATCTTCAGAAAAAAAGAAAAAAAAAGGAAACGCTTTGCGCGTGGGAAGGAGCCACCCTCTTGCATTAAGAGGGTGGGGAATTGAGAGATCTATTTTTTCAAAAGTGGCAGTTGAAAAATAATGATGCCTCGCACCTTATGCTAACAATCATGTTTGATTCGTTGCTTTGGGTACCACAACTTTTAATGTTACAGAGGTTTGAGATTATTTGCTGTCATGTTGTGCCAAGGCATATACACAAGAATGATGGCTTTAGGAGTCTCTTGAGGACCTCTGAAATAAAAAGTGCTTTTCTAAAATCGCTCATTAGCATGGGCTCTTCCAACTGTGGTTCTCAAGAAGCCAGAGTTCTTTGGCGTCTCTTTGGAATCTGCAGCAAGACAATTAGGTACCTCCACAAGTATTGTGTGTAAAATAGAGGCATTAGCCCTGGCTGGTGTAGCTCAGTGGATTGAGCGCAGGCTGCGAACCAGGCATCGCAGGTTCGATTCCCAGTCAGGGCACATGCCTAGGTTGCAGGCCATGTCTCTCAGCAACCTCACATTGATGTTTCTCTCTCTCTCTCCCTCTCTTCACTCTCTAAAAATAAATAAATAAAATCTAAAAAAAAATAGAGGCATTAAGGCCTGAAGTTTACATCTATAATGAATTGAAACCATCCATTGAACCATTTACAATGTGAAATTAAGATCAATTTAAATTATAATGAAACGTAAAAATGTGTATTAGCATGACTATCTACCACAGATACATTTCAATTAGGCAGTCAAGTACAGGAATGGCGATTTCTCAAGACTACTTTCTCCTACCACTATGAAGATTATTGTCCGCTTTATGTGGTTCTAATGTTTTCTGTGTTTCCTACTTAAAATATCACTTTGGCTCATATTTATACTTTGCCTGCCTGGTTGGTTATATGCAGCAAGGAAGCTGTGAGAAGAAATTATTTTAAAAGCGGGAAAGGACTGGAGTTGAATTAGGCATAGATCATAGGATGAAAGAAAAACTTTTTACCTTTAAGTTGTGTAGCTTGGGTAATTGTCTTCTGAGGAGTGACCTGCCCACTATCCCTCTCTTGGTACAAAATTTCACAAATTAATGATACAGTGAAACTGTAGCACATAGTGTCATAATTGTAGCAAGTGTAGAAAGATCATGGTTGAATAATAAATCATAAACATGATCATATTTTTTGCCCAGTAAGAGGAATAAACTTTTTTTTGAAATATAAAAATAAAAATATTCCGCCCTGGCTGGTGTAGCTCAGTGGATTGAGCGCAGGCTGCAAACCAAAGTATTGCAGGTTCGATTCCCAGTCAGGGCACATGCCTGGGTTGCAGGCCATGGCCCCCAGCAACCACACATTGATGGTTCTCTCTCTCTTTCTCCCTCCTTTCCCTCTCTAAAATAAATAAATAAATAAATAAATACATACATAAATAAATAAAAAGTTGTGTTCATTTAAAAAAAATTAAAAAATAAAAATATTCCAAAATACTCTGTAATTCAGAAGGACCTTTACCTCTTGTGTGTCTGAAATCTTTTCCTGTGTCTGGAAGATATCAAATTTAAGGAGCGCTGTTCTGATTATTTCACAGAGAGAATAAGCACATTTATAAATTAAATGTACATAAATGCCCCCAAATAAGGAAACAACTTCTAATACTTTAAATGGGCTACACTTTAATAAAACCTCTTCCACAAATTGATTCAGAACTATTTTAGGAATCCAAGGTTACATAATTGAAGTAACATTTTGGCAGTTAAGTCTTTTATCTGTTTATTAATGTTAAGCATAATACCAGCATGCATTTTATTTACTTGGGTATGTTTTCCCTAAATTTATACAGGCTTACTGATCAAATAAGTTAACAGTACTTCTAAAAATGGTGATACTTATGAAAAAGGTAAATTTGTTTGGATGAAAAAGGGGCCACACACTAACCCTGACAAGCTCAGGGAGGCCTGCATGTTGAGTCTTACAAACTCAGAGACTGAAAGCAACCACATAGGATGGTCTGAAATTAAAACTTTCTAAAAGCAAATTATGGTGGGTAGTCTTGTGCTATGCCAGCGTCTTCTTTGACAAAGGTCAATCTTTACCTTAACTGAGACTGTTGATTGTCTTTCTGAAAGTCAGATAACACATCTTTCGAATGTCGAAGTAATGTCCTTTATCCAGGCCCCTAATCTCACACCCTATCCCTATATCCACCACACCAGAGCCCAAGACCACAGCCCTTCATTGTTATATTGTTCTCTGAATACCATGTCTATGTGCTTTAAATGTTAATTGTTAACTACCCTATACCCACCAATGTAAAAGAAATATGTGTCTCTTCATTTTACTCTTTTTCCAATCTCCAGTATTTTGTGGTTTTGCTACCACCAATGAATTTCATGTAACCTCCCTTATATCTCCTCCTTCAATTGTAATGTATAAAATAAGCTTCCAAACTGCCATTATTCCAAGCATTTTGTGAACCCGCTGAAATGTTGCTTCCTGGCAATTGTCATCAGTTTGGCTCAAATAAATTCATAAAAATTCTCTATAGGTTTGGACATTTCTTGCCAGCATTTGTTTTCAACTACATAGAATTTTGACAAACTACTTCAACAGCAACAATGCTTTGTACTATGCCAGCTTGAAAGTGATTTCCAACATCTATAAGCAACTTAAAATCATGGACTGACATGAAATTGAGTTAATTAATGTATACTGGTTACATAGCTAGATACTTTTTAAGTAAAATAGAATATTGAGACCTTGATTTCAACTAAACATTTTTTTGCCCTGGCTGGTGTGGCTCAGTGGATTGAGCACCAGCATGTGAACCGGAAGGTGACTGGTTCGATTCCCAGTCCGGGCACATGCCTGGGTTGTGGGGCAGGTCCCCAGTTGGGAACATGTGAGAGGCAACCCATCCATGTTTCTCTTGCTCATTGATGTTTCTCTCTTTCTCCTTCACTTCACACTTCTCTGAAAATAAATAAATAAAATCATAAACATAATTTTAAGTTTACATACATTTGCTTATTTAAAATGCTATAGAGAAGCTGTATCTTGAAGTTGTATAATGAATGTGTTTATTTTTGCCACTTTAGGAGGTTATAAAAGGATTTGTGTAACTGTAGAAGGTTTTGTCATGTCTTAAATTCTACCAGTCTGTTAAAGAGCTTGTATATGCTAGATAGTTCTAATTCATCCACCCTGTACCTTTCTCTTTAAATTAGAAGTTAGTCACTTTGGTTCAAAATTTTAATTAATATGGATGGTTGAGATTGATTGATTGATTGATTGATTGATTTAATCCTCACACGATAATATCTTTACTAATTTTAGAGAGGAAAGGAGAGAGAGGGGGGAGAAACATCAATGTGAGAGAGAGACATCAATCAATCATCAATCAGTTGCCTCCCATACATACCCCCAGTGGGGATCAAACCAACAACCTAGGTATGTGTCCTGACTGGTAAGCAAACCTACAACCTCTGATATATGGGATGATGCTCCAACTGGACCACCCAGCCAGGTTTTGAGATTCTTTAAGGAGTAATAACAGTGACAGAGAATTACAACAATATGTTTTTGTTTTTCAAGCAAAAGTAGTAGTTTTCTTCCTCAAACAGCTATTTGGTTTCCAGACCCCTTTATACTCCTAAAAATTATTGAGAAACTCAAGGAGATTTTGTGCATGGATGATAATGTTAGTTATAACTGTTGGTATTTACCATATTAGAGATTAAAAATGAGAAAATTTAAAAATATTTATTGATTCATTGGAAAGTAGCAATGATGAGCACATTGCATGTTAGCATAAATAACCTATTTCTGTAGCAAAAAACTGTATTTTAAAACAAAAAATTCATGAAGAAAATAGATTGTTTCACATTTCTGGAAATCTCTTTGACTATGTGGACTAACAGAAGAAAGCTGGATCTTTGTATCTTCTCATTCAATCCATTGCATTATCACATATCACATAGCATCTGGACAGCTTGACTGTCTACTCAGGAGAATATGAAAGTCCAAAGACAGATAATACCTTAGTACTATTATGAAAATCATTTTGACCTCACCAAAAATCTAAAAGAATATGAAAGACTATAAAAAAGACAAAACTTAGAAAGTGAATTTTCTTTGTCTTGGTTTACAACATCTGAGTCTGAAAAGAAGCTATGAAATACAGGGATGGGTAAAATAGGTTTATGGTTGTTAGTACACAAATCACAGAGTTTATTCTTACATTATTATTAATTGTTGTATTATTTGTATAACTGTAAACCTACATTTACCCACTGCTGAATATTACAATGTTTACAGTACTACCTCAGTTTACATTGTCTTGCTTCCTTTACTTAATAAAAAATGCTTCTACCTACAATAGAATGGTTATTCTTTACCTTATGTAATCTGCCTAGATAGCAGTTTCTTGTGTCTTACAAGAAAAATTTTATTTGATTTGATTCCTTTATTATGTCTATGACTATTTAAGTGAAAATAACCTTAGAACATAGGCTCTTCACTTACAATAGTGTTAACATATGTGCTTCTTTCAAATGCTTTATTTGTACTTTGAGTAAATAGGTATGAAAGTATTATTTCTCAGTCATTCAGGTTCATATCTAGTCAAGTACACAGACCTCCTCTGACAATTCTTAATTTTGCCTTCCCCAGATCAGTTCCTAAACTTACAACTAAAAAAAAATCATGACATGCCCTGGCTGGTGTAGCTCAGTGGATTGAGCGCGGGCTGCGAACCAGGCATCGCAGGTTCGATTCCCAGTCAGGGCACATGCCTAGGTTGCAGGCCATGGCCCCCAGCAACCACACATTGATGTTTCTCTCTCTCTCTCTCTCTCTCTCTCTCTCTCTCTTTCTCCCTCCCTTCCCTCTCTAAAAATAAATAAATAAAAATTTAAAAAAAAATCATGATGTAGTTTACACCTAAAACTAAAACTTTTATACATAAAACAACTAAGATTTTTCAGAGGGCCTTTGGAATCACAAAGATTTGCTCTGTCACCTTAGAAAAACAGATATTGGGAATAATTAGGTTTGTTTAATGCATTACTACTGTAAAGTTGATTGGGGAGAGTTGTCAGATCATAAGGGACACTCAGCCTTCTGTAAATAAATTTTGGGGTAAAATATTATTAATATGAACATTTCAGTAACTGTATGCTTTATGGGAAGTCCATGGCAATTTGAGATGTCCTATATGTTCATAATTGTTTTGCCTTCAGAGGTAAACCTCATCAAAACTCTTAATGAAATATTGGGTTGACCAAATGTCTGTTTAGTTTTTTCCTCGAGATGGCTCTAGTAGTGTTTAGTTGTCTTCAACTTCATTTGAAACAATTTTGTTAGATTGTATTGAAAAATACAAACTTGGTGAATTTTTGTGCAGCCATTTTAATATTGAAGATGGAAGAAAATACCCAACATAAAGGTATACTATGCTTTATTATTTCTTTTTTTAATAATTTTATTTTAATCATTGTTCAAGTACAGTTTTCTCCCCTTTTATTATTTCAAAAAGGGTACAAATACAGCTGAAACACACACACACAAAAGATGTGTTCAATGTGTGGACAAGGTGCTGTGACTGATGGAACATGTCAAAAGTGGTTTGTGAAGTTTCTTGGTACTATTGAGATTTTGGCCAAATATTTCATTGCTGTGGGGCTGTCTTATGCATTGAAAGATATTTAGCAGCAATCCTGGCCTCTACCCACTAGAAGCCAATAGCAGGAGATAGCCAACATACTCAAAATATTCAAATCAATAAACTTATTGGTGAAAATGAAACAAAAATGTGTCTTTTATTTTATAGAAAAAAACTAAACAGACTTTTTGGCCAACCTAATAGCTATGCAGACAGGCATACCTCATTTTACTGTGCTCCGCAGGTGTTGCATTTTTTCACAAATGGAAGGGAAAACAATTCATAACCAAAAGATTACAACCAGCTTTATTGTGATACTTGCTTCATGATTGTGGTCTGAAATGAAGCCTACCATATCTCTGGCATATGCCTGTATACTGGATTCCAATACAGAATTTCACCCCTTTCTATTATGATAGAATTGGCATAGAAATAAATTAAACACAGCCAATAAATTTCTTAATGTTCTCGTGTTACTCTAAGCTTACCTGAAGGTCCTACTATAGACTGCAAGAGAGAGTTTTAATTTTCAACAAAGAGCAATCTCAGAGTCTCATGGGAAAGACAAATACCATATGATCTCACCTTTAAGTGGGACCTAATCAACAAAACAAACAAGCAAGCAAAATATAACTTGAGACATTGAAATTAAGAACAATCTGAAAGTAACCAAAGGGGAGGTGGGAGGGGATAATGTGGGGAAAGGGTCGAACTTTTTTCAGGAACAACTATAAAGGACACATGGACAAAACCAAGAGGGGGTAGAATCAGAGGAGGGAAGTGGGGATGGCTGGGGTTGGGGAGGGGTGTGGTTGGGGGTAAATGCAGACAACTGTACTTGAACAACAATAAAATATTTTTTTAAAGAAAAAAAAGCCTTCACACGATCACCACTTGAAAGAATAGACTTTGGTGTTCAGGCACCTGAGTTAATATCACTTAGATATCTTTCAGGTAGTATCAGTGGACTAAGGCAATATTTGCAGGGCTTCTTTTTTTTTTTTTCTTAATCCAATGAATGGTGCAGACTAATAGAGAATCAGGTAACCAAGAGGGTGTGCCAAACAATGCTCAGCCTTCCATAAGATACCCAATGATCCTTTTATTCTTTTTTCTCCCCTTTCAAAATATTTTAAAGCTCTTCACGTGAAACCAAGAATTTCTAATTTGCATTTTAGAAGAAATATACATATTGGCCCAGATAAACATGAAGCTATTTATTGCTGACAATCTAAAGGAAATATAAAAAATAAAGTAGCATTGTGACAGGCAACCCGCATGTTAGGCTACTTTGTACTTTGTAACTTCCACGTTAGGACCCTGTGCGTCTGTGCTAGGACCCCGCACTTTGCTCCTTTGTCTCCCATATAAGGTAGTTAGACCTAACTTCCACATTTAGCTTCTGCAACCTCGCTTTGCCAGGTAGGCAGGGGGTCCGAGGCTATTTAAACCCGGAAAGTCAGAGATCGGGGCTCAGGATTTGGGTTTTCCCCCTGAGCCCGCATGTAATAAAGAATCGTGCTCCGCCACCTCTCCAGCGTGTGAGTTATTTTCTGCAACATTTTGGTTCCCTGACTGGGAAACGACTCACGCGAGCAGGCATTTTGCCTCCGGTGAAAACGACCGGGACTCGGATGGGGAGCTCTATTTAGGGAGGGAGCAGCTGCCCCGTGTGATTCTGGACCCCCGAGGCGGAGGCTCTCCTGCCGCATCCCCAGCCGTTCCCAGACCTGGGTAGAAGGGGAAGACGGACCACGACCTGTGGGAGGCGCCAAATCAGAATCTGTATGTACCCTGGGGGCCAGACCAAACCAGAACCAGGGGCCTGATCAGCCGTAACCTGGTCAATCTGAATGTCCGAGCTAAATACTTTAGCTCAGACCCGACCCTAGTTCAGGGGTACTGTTTAAACTCAAAGTGTGAGTGGAGAGTGTCTGTGTTTGGCTCTGGCGCGCACGGTCGCCGCCATTTTGGGCGGCCCAGTGCGCGCGGGCGCCGCTGGCTTGGAACTGGGCAAGGTGCCAGGCTAATCTCTTCAGACTACGGGCTGTGTGCAAGACATGGAGGAGGAGTTCACCGATAGTCACCGGGAAGCGCCATTTTAGGAAGCGCCATTTTAGGAAGCGCCATTTTGAGTAAAATGGAGGATGAGCCACGTGAGTGCCCTCGCCATCTTAGACAATGGGTCACCTGAGAGTTTCCGCCATCTTGGATGAGCCTGCGCACAGGGGTTTGCATCAGTCAGAGTCAGGTTCTCTGTGTAACTGGTTCTCATAGAGACAGGGAAGCGTGTGATGGTTCAGAAAAGTTGTCTCAGAACCCCTCCCTGACAGTAGATCACAGGAAGAGACAGAATAAGGAGATAAACCTCATTAAAGCTCTGAACCCAGAGGGTAGGGCTCCGGGCAGCCACATCCAGGGACCCCGGTGGGGGTGCTGGCGCACGTGCACAGGGTGCAGCGGGGCCGGGCCTCTCTCGCTCCCAGACCAGTGCGATCCCAGCACGGGTCTTCCGTCCATGGCCCTGCCCCCGGCAGTCCCGGCCTGGTCTCGTGGCTCGGCGCACTCAGACCCTGGAGAGGTGGCCGCGGCAGCGGTGGTGGCAGGGACAGGGCACCAGGCTCGGCCTCCCCAAGAAGTGGGGCGCGCCACGGATCCCCCTCCCTTGCGGGTGGGAGGAGTCTC
This sequence comes from Tonatia bakeri, assembly GCA_004024845.1. Lineage (NCBI taxonomy): Eukaryota > Metazoa > Chordata > Mammalia > Chiroptera > Phyllostomidae > Tonatia > Tonatia bakeri. The sequence goes on along the minus strand of PVIA01009195.1, from coordinate 9,086 downwards.
TGCCGTGGATATGCACCCTCTGCGAGTTGGCTCCGCCCCCAGCCCTGCCAACAGGTGGGTGGAGCCTGCACCCCTTCAGTCCCTCCGCAGGTGAGAGGGGCACTGGAGGAATGAGTGCCCACATCGCAAAGGGAAAGTTGGACCTGCACTCCGGGGAAGGTTTGAAATTCCTCTTCCGGGAATAGATAACGAACCTCGGTACAGGGTAACAGTGTTTGTCACGTCATGAAAGTATAAATCTCCCAACTTTAGCTGCCAAGTACTAAGTTTAAGTACAGTCCTTCCCACTGTGGGAAAGGAACCAGGACAAAAAAACTTGATGGTCAAATCTAGATAAGTAGAAATTATGTATAAGGGATGTGAAAGTTTTAAACCTGGAGTAAAGGAAACTTTTCTGGTTTTGTGGGAAAAGAGCGATTCACGGCAGTCTTCCAGGGAAGAAATGAAGGTAGCTTTTCTGAAGGATGGCCAAATATAAACCTGTAGACACAATGGAAGCCTCAAGGATTTGAGTGAAACAGCTGGTACAGGCGAAGCCAGATGGCAGATGTGTGGCTCTGCTGCTGTGCCCCGAGGGGCTGACTGAGAAGTCAATCTAAAGGTTCCCTGTGTGAGTTCCAGCAAAGCAGACTTAAAGATCATAAGTGATCCAGGCTGCTCTTGGTGTGTTTGTGCAAATGAACAATGAGAAAAAATTAATAGCAAGACTCAAAGTAGTCCCTTTAATAACAAAGAGGGTGATCTTAAGGAGAAAAATTGTAGTTCAAGGAAAATCACAATGCTCAGTATTGGACATCAGAATGATGCAGCTACCAGTCTTGAAAGTCTGTTTTCATTTGAAAGTTAGAACTGAGTTTGTAATAACACCAAAGATGTACAATTTACAGGTATGGAGGACCTGTCAAATATCCATTAATAAGTGTCATTGCTGGAAGAGCCTTGCAACTGAATGTCTTCCCAAAAGACAGTCTCACAGACACAGAGACAGGTTTGGGGACTATTGTAAATTAACCTGTGTGTTCTGTTTTCGTAGGACATAAGCCTATGAGTTCATAACCTGAGTGATTGGTTGCAATATAGGCCCCACTTCAGGAGCCTATTTTCATCATCGCCCCCTGAAACTCAACGGTTTGGCTGAACTGAGTGGTTGGGTTAGTGGAGGATTTGGGCGGTCTCTGGGCTTCACTTTAGAACTGATTTTCCCTTTTTCTGTCTTGATGGCTTGGATAGGAAAGTTCAGATATCTGAAAGGAGGGAAATCTTAATGTATTCCCTTCTGCCTGAGTGAAGTATAGTGAGACACAAGAGTTTTAGACAGGTGTAGCATGCCTTGTACACCTTCCTCCTGATAAGCCATTCCTTACGTAAGTCCCTGCCTTTGTCATTTAGTGGTTATGATTTAATTGTGCCCGTGGTAATAAAGAATCGTGCTCCGCCATCTCTCCTGCATGTGAGTTACTTTCTGCAACAGGAGGAGTTAACTTTATGAAAAAGGTGGTTTCATACTGTGTTTTTTAATACCTGTAGGTCTGTTTTATTTTTTAAATATTCAGAAGGAAATTGTAATGAATGTATAACATTAATTTATTCATATCAATTTTATACTTTTTTGTTTCTGTTGTTGCTATTTCTCTTGCCTCTTCATAAATATTGCTAAATAATCCTTCAGGATTCAGCAGAGGTGGAATTTCCCAAAGGAAGCCTTTCTCTGAGCCTCATAAAGTATGCATACTATGTGCAAATACCACTCTTTGCCTAACTCTGTCATAATTCTTAATGTTTAAATAACCTATATACTTCTTTCTTCCTCTGGACTGTAAAATCCTAAAAGGGGTGATCATGTCTAAGTCATCTGTGAATTCCCAGCCTTTAGTGCTGTCTCTGAAACCTAGACAATACTCAATAAATGTTTATTGAACTAAAAAGAGTTAAATTATTAGGTACCAACTAAGCCCTGTGGGAAATAAAAAGATAAATAAAACATGTTTTCTTTTTTATCCCAACAATAGATTACTTGTTTTCCATAGGTTGATCGATCTTTTGTGGACTTTTAGAATTCAGAAACCATGAAATTTATTCTTTTTATTTTATGAACCGGAAACAGAGTTTCAAGTAAGATTGTGATTTTCCCACTCCCAAGATTATAACAGCAAAGCTAATAATAATAGCAGAGCTCTCCTATACTATGCTAACCTGTCCTTTAATGATGAGCCTACAATAGTGACACCTGCATTACAATAGAAAGCATTAAGAGCAATATAATTTTTTCCCTAGCTGGTGTGGCTCAGTGGACTGAGCACTGGCCTGCAGATCAAAGGGTCACCCAGTTGGCACATGCCTGGGTTGTGGGCCAGGTCCCCCTGGGGGGCGCGCAAGAGGCAACCACACATTGATGTTTCTCTCCCTCTCTTTCTCCCTCCCTTCCCCTCTCTCTAAAAATAAATAAAATCTTTTAAAGAAAGAGCAATATAAATTTAAAGAATGATAAACCAGAAATGATTCTTATTCCTTTAAATACAGCACAGTATAGAACCTTAAACTTAACTATTCTGTTTAGATTTATTTTTAAACATTTATTAATTATCAGAAGTTTTTTTATATCCTTTTTAATTTTTCCATTACAGTTCATATTCAATATTACTCTCGATGTGAAACCATGGTTGTACACCATAGTGGATAGATAATTACGTAAATTATGAAGTGATACTCCCATAATTCCAGTATTCACCTGGTACCATACATAGTTATTACTGACTATATTTCCTATGTTGTACTTTATATCCCTGTGACTATTTTGTAACTACCAATGTGGACTTTTCAATTCCTTCACATTTTTCACCCAGCCCCACCCCAACCTCTGTCGTACCTGGCAACCCTCAGTTTATTCTTTGTATCTATGAGTCTATTTTTGTTTTGTTTGTTGGTTTATTTTGCTCTTTAAATTCCTCATATAAGTGAAATCCTAGGGTATTGGGTTTGCCATAAAGTCCGTATGTTTTTTTTTCCATAAAATAAAAGACACCTTTTTCATTTTCACCAATAACTTTATTAATTGGGATATTTTGAGTATGTTGGCTATCTTTTGTGTTATTAATTGCTCTCAATTAACATCTCAATTTCATCACTATCAACTTCAACTGGTCTACCTAACTGTGGAGCATTGCCCAGTGAGAAATCTCCAGCACAAAACTTTGTAAACCACTTTTTACGTGTTCCATCAGTCACAGCACCTTCTCCATACACTGCACAAATCTTTTTTTTTTTTTGCATTTCAGTTGCTTTTTAACCTTTTTTGAGATAATAAAGCATAATATACTGAAAACATTGCATGTTTCCTTCAGTATTAAAATGGCTACACAAAAATTCACCAATTTTGATAAGTTTTTTTATACAATCTAACAAAATTGTTTCTAATGAAGTTGAAGACAACTGAGCATTATTAGAGCCATCACGGAAAAAAAACAAATGAACTTTTGTCCAACTCAATATTCCTCTTTCTCTGTCTGACTTACTTCACTTAGCATAATACCCATTAGATCCCACCATGTTGTTGCAAATGGTAAGATCTCATTCTTTTTTAGGGCCAGTTAATATTCCATTGTATATATGCACCACCAATTTTTTATTGACTGTCAATTGATGGGCACTTGAGTGACTTCCATATATTGGCCACTGTAAATAATGCTGCAATAAACATATATCTTTTTAAATTAGTGTTTTGAATTTCTTCAGATATATACCCAGTAGTGGAATTGCTGGGTCATAAGGCAGTTCCACTTTTAATTTCTTGAGGAAACTATACTGTTCTCCAGAGTGGCTGCATTAATCTGCATTCCCACCAACAGAGCGTAAGGGTTCCTGATTCTCTGCATACTTGCCAACACTTGGCTGTTCGTTGGTTATTTGATGATAGCCATTCTGACAGGTGTGAGGTGACATCTCATTATACTTTCTTTAAAAGATTTCATTTATTTATTTTTATTTATTTATTTAGAGAGGATGGGGTAGAAAAAAGAGAAACATCATTGTGAGAGAGAAACTTCAACTCTTTGCCTTTTATAAATGCCCGACTGGTGACCAAACCCACAATGCAGGCATATGTTCTGACTGGAAATCAAACAATGCCCAACCAATTGAGCCATATGGGTCAGGGCTCATTGTGGTTTTATTTGGCTTCTCTGTGATGATTAGTGATGTTGAGCGTTTTTTCATATGTCTGTTGGTCATCTGTGTCCTCTGGAGAAATGTCTATTTAGGTCCTCTGCCCATTTTTTAAAATGGATTATTTGTTTTTTTGGTGTCATTTTTTAAAATAAATTTTTGATATTAATCCTTTATCAGATGTATCATTAACAAATGATACATCTTATTCAGTAGGTTGTCTTCATTTTGTTGATTTTCTTTGGAGTAAAAAAAAAATTAGTTCAAAGGAGCTGGGCAGGTGGGCAGGCACATTAAAGGCTGGGCTACAGCAGGACAGGTGAACAATTGTCTCTGGTGTGCCACCACAGCAGCCTAATGCACATGGCCCACATGGCTCCCACTTGGCCTTGATGATCCATGGCTTCCAGAGCTGCCACAGGACTTCTACTTCAACCTGGAAGCTGAGGATGCTTAAGACCAACATCATGAAGTCAGTGGAGGTATAGAAGTTAGCTGATAAATTGCATATACCATCTCTCCCCAAAATGTTTAGAGACAACATTTTAAGAATACAGCATGGTTCTGCCTTTGGGATTCCCAAAGATGTTCTAAGATGTGTAAAAAAAAAAAAATACCCCCAAAATGCTTGAAGTAGCCTGTGCAGAAGAGTGGCAGGAAATCAGGACAGAGGATAAACATAGCAAGGACATTATTAAACCATATGATTGGACCTATACAACAGATTATAAGGGGACATTATTTGGAGAATCACTCAAATTAAAGATTGGACCCACTGCAAGTCATGTATTAGATACAGAGAAATTGAAAGCCAGAGAACAGGTGAAGTTTTTTGATGAAGTTCTCCTATTGAGCATAAACTTCAGGATCATGGAGTTTTAAGCATAAGTGTGAAAATTAGAATAATGTCTTCCAGATCTTTCCTGCTGTTGCAGTTTTTTTTGAGAATTGGTGGAGTGCTTATCAGAATAAATAATACAAGACTTTACCCCGAGGCTGACAAGACCTACGTGTTATAAGAATATATGTCACAGGAGAGCAAAATTGCTAATTTAATGCATATTTCACCTGCATTCTTCACAGAACCTAATGAAGTATCACAGAATTTCACAATCAAGGAAGCGGTTTGTAAGAAACTAATATTTCTAGAAAGAATCGATCATAACCTTACAGACTCACAAGAAAATGCATCTCTGGAATAGAATGTGATGTATCATTTACTCACCATGGAATCTGATGGAGATATTGGCTGTGTGGACAGGGGTATTTTTATTATGAGAGTTAATTCTGCATCTCATCTATATGAAGATTTTCTGTGGCCTTAAAGGAAAAAAATGAAAGATTATTGCAAGGAGGTCCCCCCCAAAAAACCTTTTAGTTTGATATAGTTCCATTTGTTCATTTTTTTCTTTTGTTTCTGTTGCCCAGGGAGGTATATCAGAAAAATATTACTAAGAGCAATGTCACAGACATTATTGCCTATGTTTTCTTCTAGGTGTTTTATGGTTTTAGGTCTAATATTTCAGTTTTTAAACCATTTGAGATTATTCTTGTATATGGCATAAACAGTGGTCTAGTTTTAATTTTTTTCATATCTGTCCAAATTTTCCCAACACCATTTATTGAATAGATTGTTTTTAACCCATTGTATATTATTGCCTTCTTTGTCATAGATAATTTGACCCTAAAAGGCATGGGTTTATTTCTGGGCTCTCTATTCAGTTCCATTGATGTATATGTTTATTTTTATGCCAGCACCATACTGTTTTGATTACCATGACCTTGTAGTATAGTTTGCTATCAGGTAATGTGATACCTTCAACTTTGTTCTTCTTTCTCAAGATTACTGTGGCTATTCAAGGTCTCTTGTTGTTCCATACAAACTCTAGAATTATTTGTTCTAGTTCTGTGAAAATACCATTGGTATTTTAATAGGCATTTGAATCTATAAATTGCTTTACATAGTATGACTATTTTAACAACGTTAGTTCTTCATATCCATGCACAGGATATATGCCTATGTTTATTTGTATGTTTTTCAATTTCTGTCTTCAATGCCTTATAATTGTCCAAATACAGATTTTCTACCACCTTGGTTAAATTTATTCCTGGATATTTTTAATGCAATTGTTAAAGGGATTGTTTTATTTTATTTATTTTTATTTTAAGTATACTTTATTGATTATGCTGTTACAGTTGTCCCATTTTTCCCCCTTTATCCCCCTCTGCCTGGTATGTCCATTCCCTCCAGCATTCCCCCCTCTTAGCTCATGTCCACGGGTTGTACATATAAGTTCTTTGGCTTCTCTGTTTCCTATACTATTCTTAACCTCCCCTGTCTATTTTGTACCTACAATTCATGCTCCTTATTCCCTGTACTTTTTCCCCCATTCTCCCCGCTGCTTGTCCCCGCTGATAACCTTCCCCATGATCTCAATTTCTGTGATTCTGTTCCTGCTCTAGTTGTTTGCTTAGTTTTTGTTTCTTCAGATTCAGTGGTTGATAGTTGTGAGTTTGTTGCCATCTTAATGTTCATAGTTTCCATCTTCTTCTTTTTCTTAGATAAGTCTCTTTGACATTTCATGTAATAAGGGCTTGGTGATAATGAACTCCTTTAACCTGACATTATCTGGGAAGCACTTTATCTGCCCTTCCATTCTAAATTCTGGCTTTGCTGGATAGAGTAATCTTGGATGTAGGTCCTTGCTTTCCATGACTTTGAATACTTCTTTCTAGCCCGTTCTTGCCTGTAAAGTTTCTTTTGAGAAATCATCCAACAGTCTAATGGGAACTCCTTTGTAGTTTTCTCTTGCTGCTTTTAAGATTCTCTCCTTATCTTTAATATTGGCCGATTTAATTATAATGTGCCTTGATGTGTTCCTCTTTGGGTCCAACTTGTTTGGGATTCTCTGAGCTTCCTGGACTTGTATGCCTATTTCCTTCCCAAGTTTTCAGTTTCTTGATCTTCCTCTTTTCTTCCTGGAACCCCTATGATTTGGATGTTGGAATGTTTATTTGTTTTTTTTGTTTGTTTTAGAGAGAGGGAAGGGAGGGAGAAAGAGAGAGAGAGAGAAACATCAATGTGTGGTTGCTGGGGGCCGTGGCCTGCAACCCAGGCATGTGCCCTGACTGGGAATCGAACCTGCGATGCTTTGGTTCGAAACCCGCGCTCAATCCACTGAGCTACACCAGCCAGGGCTGGATGTTGGAATGTTTAAAGTTGTCCCAGAAGTTCCTAAGCCTCTCCTCGTTTTTTGTTTTTTGTTTTTTTTGTAATTTTTGTTTCCTCTTTCTGTTTGGGTGAATGTTTGTTTCTTCCTTTTTTTCCAAATCATTGATTTGAGTCCCAGTTTCCTTCCCTTCACTGTTTGTTTCCTGTATTTTTTTCTTTTTTTAAAAAAATATTTTATTTATTTATTTTTAAACAGAGGGGGAGAGAGAAAGAGAGGGAGAGAAACATCAGCGTGTGGTTGCCTCTCGCGCGCCCCCTACTGGGGACCTGGCCAACAATCCAGGCATGTGCCCTGACTGAATTGAACCAGCAACCCTTTGGTTCACAGGTTGGCACTCAATCCACTGCTTCACACCAGGCAGGGCTTCTTACATGTACTTTCAGGCAATCCTCTTTTAACCCTCCCTTCATCCTATACCTAAATTTATCACCACCAGCCTTAGGTTTTAGCTTTCTCCAGTTTAAGTTAGCTTAGCATTCACCACATCCATTGCTTTCCAACTGCCACAATTTTTTTTTACTTCAGTTGTCTGCAATTGTCTCTTTTTGTTACCAGAAAAACACCCGCCAGGAGCAGGTCTGCGTCAGCCGAGCCTATAGTTTGTGGGTTCTTGACTTCATGTAGGAAAGATTTCACAACATGAGTCCAGGTGATTTGGGGAATACATTTATTAAGGCTGGCAACAATGAAACAAAAGAAGGACTTAGAGTAGAAGAAGTAACAACAGAGAGAGCCTAGGCAGGGCTGCATTGGCTCCCTATAAAACTTTTAGGAAAACAGTGAGCCAATGTGGGGCTGCTGTTAGCTCACCCAGAAGTCAGAGAAAGGGGGCCCAAGAGACAGGATTGGGGGTAAGGCCAGGTTGAACTTATACTGTACACTACTGCCCTGGCTGCAAATCTACTTGGAAACCTTAGAATTTAGGAAATTAAAAGTTCACATCTGAGAAGTCTCATGGGCATGCTCTAGGGTTAGCCTGCACTGTGTCTTTGTTCTGAGAACTTTTTATCTTCTTTTTGTGGGTGAGTCTCTTGGAGGGGTGGTTAGCAGAACATTCCTTAGTTTCCTAGTTGTAATTTTGATATACTGATGTGTCCCACATGGGGGTTTGGGATATTCTTTGATCTGCTATGTTGTTTTACTTATATCTTAGGTCTGTCCAGATTTTAATGGGGTTTTTGTTATTTGTTTCCCTGACTTCATTTGCCCTTGGTAGAAATGACATTATTTGGGTCATTGTTCTTTATTTCCCAGGCCAGGGAGATTTAAGCCATGTATGCTTTGGCTTGGGGGGAGAGGTATAAGCCATTCACACTCAAGTGTCATTGGTTAGGGGAGATAAGGTCTTGCAGTTCACCAGCTGGCTGCAAGTGGCTCAAACTGTTTGGCCTTGTTTGAATTTCATGTCTCAGTTTCCCCTTTCCACTTGCCCAGGAATCATACTAGCTTCTTACTATCCTACTGTTACAGGGTGCAGCCAAGAGGGGGGGACCCCAAATGGACATTTGAAATGGGGCCCAGAACTCAAGGTGTCCAGAGATTCTAAGATGTTTTTTTTTCCTCTTCCCCCCACCACAGGTGTGAGTTGGGGGAAGGGGCTCATAGAGCAAGAACGTGCAGGGCAGCTTTGCAGCTAATCCATGGCATGGTTATTTAACATACCTATAGCCTTGGGCTGGTTGCCTGAATATG